>PISW01009523.1:0-59954 GCA_004023785.1 Mungos mungo
TCACCTCATATTAGCATCTTCCAGTTAAGGACCTGTGCTGTCCAATATGGCAGCCGCTAGCCACACATGGTTGTATAAATGTAGACTTAAGTTAACTAAAATGAAAAATTCAGTTCCTCAGTCACACTAGCCATTTCTCAAGGCTGCAACAGCCACTGTGAATAACTTCCTAGAAGATGTCCCTGTTCTCTGAAGAACAAGGAAGCCTAAAATCTTGGAGCTCAGAAAGGGCTCTAGGTCCTCACCTAGGACCTAGGTGACAGAGGTCCTCTACCCCCGCCCCCTTTAACTTGACAGTTTAAGCAACTGTGGCCCGGTGAGAGTGAGCAGCCTGGATAGACCACACCAGAAGCAATTAATTGCCTTAAGCCAAGGTGGGCCACTAAGGCATCCATTTCAGGAAAAGGCCACCCAGTTATACCTCGGCTGGCAACTTCAATACCGAGGTCCGTCTGCCAGACTTACATGCTGTGAACGGGAACCAGAGCTGGAGGCACACGCCGCGGCACCAAGGGACAGCCTTGTGCGTAGTCACACAGACAGCCTGAGCTTCTGCTCGTACACACTTCCTTGGGGTAGTGACCAATACACAGAGGCACTTATCGGCACTACCTCGTTACACGTGCACGTCAAAACAGGACATTTCCCACCAAAGAAAGAGGTATGGTTCTCTTTTATACCAAAAAAAAAAAAAAAAAGTATCCCTCTGACATTTGAAGTAATGAATATAATAATTGGATACAGAGAGAAAAATACTCAGAAGAAAACACTTGTAATTCTACCATACAGCCATATACAACCAGTTAAATTTGGCAAATGTTATAACCAATTTTTAGAGATCAGGATCATATTATTTACGTTATGTTTTGTTAGCTCTTCTTTCTTCCCCGCCGTGCACTTGGCGTTTTCTTCCATCTGTCCGTCTGGCACAAGAACTCTCTGAATTGCACATGAGTGTCGCCCATGGTCATCTCTGCCTTGGGTCCTTAGGCACCCATGATCTGAAGTGTCCCAAACTGGACTCATCTCCCCTCACAGCCTCCAGATCTGCTGTCCCCCTCGCCCCCCGTAACAGGGAGCAGGAAGAGAACGGGCATGCCCCTTCCAGGCAGGGGAGCCCCTTGCCTTTAAGTCACCGTTCTGCTGGGCACATTATTTTTAAAATGGGTTTTAGGAATCTGCTGGAATCATCCCATCTAAAGATGAAGACCACGCACCCAAAATCTGAGCTGCTCAAACCCCTCTGGAGTGAGTGGGAAATGCCTAGAAGGGCTCGCTCTTCAGGAGGCGGTGTGGTCGGTGGTGGGGGGAGCCCAAACCCGAGCCTGCCGTTTGCTGAGGGTGGGACCCGAAGCACTGTACGTGCTCCACTCGTGACTGAAAGCGGCCACCTTGTATTGCTGAGGATGACATGCCATGTTGGGGGCGCACGCAGCATGGGGCACAGCACGGGCACCCCACAAGCGGCAGCGCCGGCCACCTGCCATCCGCCACCTGGTCTTCAGCACCCACAACACTGTCCATCACTGGGTCCCCTGTCAAGACTTCAGCCTGTCTCTTTGGCCACGGTTATCACGATGGCTATCTGACAGCAGGGTGGGGGACGCCTTGACCTCACTCCCGTCCTCAGCCCTGTGCACTCCTGAGCGTGGGTTACTTGTGACAACGCTCTGCAGCACACTGGTGTCAGGCATTAGAAGCCCTTAACCAGGGGCGCCTGGGGGGCTCAGTCAGTTAAGCAGCCGGCTTCAGCTCAGGTCGTGATCTCACAGTTCATGAGTTTGAGCCCCGCGTCGGGCCTGGAGCCTGCTTCGGATTCTGGGTCTCCTTGTCTCTCTGCCCTTCCCCCGCTCATGCTCATGCTGTCTCTCAAAAATAAACAAACATTAAAAAAAAAAAAAAGAAGCCCTTCACCAAACCGAATGGACCATGAGGTTCAAAGGGCCAGTCATCTATATGGCCTGCTTTTCCATAAAAGGAAAATTCTTTCCCGCAAAATCTGTGGCTCATATAAGGTGCTTCGCTTGAAAGCAGCCTGCCCATTCCTACAAGCTGGCCGAAGCAGGGGTCGTCGAGTGCTAGCCCACGAGAAGGCAGCCGCCCAGGCCCTGCCCCTGACCGCCCTGGGCAAGGACACACCACCCCGCAGATCTGGCCACCGTGGGGCTGGCGGTGAGTCCGACCTGCTCACACGTGCCTTCTGGAAGAGACACCGGCTTGGGGAACGGGCGGTACTTCAGGCGCCTCGGCTTCCTCTCGCTCCGGGAGGCTGGTCTGCGTGCCCCATGGGGAAGCCCGGGACCTCCAGGCTGAGAGCATGTGACTCCCAAGCCACCCCACCTTCAGCACCTCCGTCCGCACCCCTCCTGGGCTCTGTCTGAACCCAGTCCTTTCTTCCTGCTTAACTGGATGTTTCCCAAAGCGCAATCGTGATACGAGCTTATTGTGACAAGGAACACAATACAACACGTGATTCATAAAAGCACAGCGGACCCTCTCCCTCTGGCCCCGAGCCCCCTTCTCTACTCTGACGCACCCGAGACCCCAGCCTCTGGATCCCGCCGCATCCTTCTCCCTCAAACACAGACATCCAAATACGTGTTCGTGTATAAGGGAGCTGGATGGCTTACACTTTTTGGAAACAGAACCTGTTACATGCTATTTTAGGACCTGCATTTTTTTTTCATTTAACACATCATGGACATCTGTACAAAATACATAAGTCTGTGTGTGTGTGTGTGTGTGTGTATGCACATGTGTGTGGCTTTTGAAAACATCCTAACATTCCCCCTGAAGTGTCTGTTCTATGAAGTTTTAGGAACGTGGCCAGACACAACCCCATCCAGTTGATCTTTCAGACCCGAGGTCTCCCTTCCTCTTGCTAAATGCGGCAACCCCAAAATGCTTCATCCTTCCCAACAGCGTCCTCCCCTTCTGGAAACTGCTCCTCCTCCAACTTCACACAGTCCTGCTGGGGGCTGCCAGTCACAAAACCCGTCTCTCTGGTTACACGTGCCTGAACCCTTGTCTGGGCTTGTCTGTGGCCTGCAGGGGCTGGGTGGCAACGGCACCCCTTGGCTCCTCCCCCCAGGCCTGGAGGAACTAGGATCTGAGCCCACCTGGCAGCCATATCTCAGGAAACACAGCTGGCACACGCGCCGAGCCTGGGGACACAGGCATGCTTCGAGGACCTGGTCCCAGTCCCCAGGGGCCCGTTCCTGCAACACTTCCCCTTGATTCTGTGAGATACAGCAGGATCTGTAAAAACACACAACCCTTCCCCCCTCTTTGGCTTAAGCTGGTCTGAGCTGACTTGCAGTCCATGGTAGCCAAGAATCCTGAGTAAAACAAACACCCTCAAGGATATAGCTTTCTCTTTAGCATGCTTAATCCATGAAGGAAAAACTCCCTTGTTAACAACTGTTACGCGTCAACGGCCTTCTCTCTCTTTTCCTTTAATTTTTAAAGAGAAAGGAGAGGGAGGGAAGGGAAGGAAGGAAAGAAGGTGGGTGGACGGCAGGAAGGAAGAAGGATGGAAGGAAGGAAGGAAAGAAGGAAGGAAGGAAAGAGAGAGAAAAAGAAAGAAAGAAAGAAAAGAAGAGAAAAGAAAAGAAGAGAAACGAAAAGAAAAGAAGGAAGAAAAGAAAGAGGTCCCATTTTGGGGCTTTATGCCGGATTACTAGAAAGTTCCGCAGGACTTCCAGGGACGACGCAGGAGTGCAACTTCCGGCTGCGCTTCGGTTCTCCTGGGGCCGCCACACTGGCAGAAAAACGGAGCTGTTGTGTGACTGTTCCACGAGAAGGGGGAAAACTTAATCACCACTTGGTGTCTGTGCTGAGCTGCCAAAATGGCACCGGTTCAATGCTCCTGCCTATTAACATTCTGCTAGAGGCTGTCCGTGATTTTAAATAAAGTCAATACAGACACAGCCACAAAAACCAGTCTGGATTTACGTAATATTTTTCTATTTTTGTTTTTAGATGAAATTAGCATGAAAAGAAAGCCCTAGCCCACATGTTACCCAAGCTGTCTATGAAAATCAAGTTAGGAAATCTTAAAGCTTCTTAATATTCCATTCTCACCAAAGCCGGACAAAAAGCAACCGCCTGCCCCAGCATACAGACTGCGGGAGGGCCTTTCTGCACCTCGAAGTCAGAACAGCCCTTTCCACCACGGGCCGATCACGAGGGTTCCGTGAGCCAGCTTTCCATTCGGGAGGAAAGGGTCCTGTCGCTCCTATACCCGGGTTTTCAGAAACCCAGGGGTCAAGTGCAGCCCATCCATGTAAAAGACACCGGGTCAGGGGACTCCTTTGCCAGCCTCATTCGCTTCCTGGTCGCTTATACATCATCCGCATCAAACACCTCCGTTCTCCATACGTCTGGGATGCCCGCTTTCTCACTTGTGGCTTCCTGTGGCCAAGACCGTCCAAAACATTCACCGGGGGAATTCTAACTCTCCTTTTTGGTTCTGAAACTCCTATTCCTTTCTATCACTATAACTTGGTTTACTTATTTAAAAAATTTTTTTTATGTTTATCTATTTTTGAGATAGAGTGTGCGCAGAAGGGGCAGAGAGAGAGAATTCCACCCTGAGCTGTCAGCACAGAGCCCGACACAGGGCTTGAACCCACGAGCTGTGAGATTATGACCTGAGCTGAAGTCAGACGCTCACCTGACTGAGCCACCCAGGTGCCCCGTATTTCTTCTTTACACAGGGGGTGGAAATATGGAATTGTACGTACAATTTAAAAATACATTTTTTAAGAGGAAAAAGGAAAAAAAGAGCAGGCAAAGGAAAAGTTCTTCCTCCAGCACAGGAAGTAAGAGCAAACAGCGGTGAGGGAACTTTCCGAGGTGGAACGTGAACGGAAGGAAGATGGGGCAGCTGGCGGCCTGCCTCCCGGCGGCCAGAAAGTTAGCACCGTCCTTACGATAGTCCCCGAGGGGTGACCAGCTTCCTGGCCTCTCCTTCATGAAACAAAACTTTATATTTAAACCGATTCAGCCTCTAATTGAGAGCAACCATGGTTACCGCTGCTCGAAAAAGTCGCTATTTTCAGAGACCGTCATGGTTTCTCTGGAGCAGATTCAACGCTTTATTTCCAAGAGATGAAGAGAGACACCACTTCACGGTGCTGAGCAGGGGATACTCACCCCCCACGACTACACACCTGCGGAGCACACCAGGCGAATGCTTCGGAGTAGAAAACCCGAAGGGCGGTAGCGAGGCCCGAGCAGGCCTCCCCGGGGAAGGCGGAGAGACGCGACAGGTGGATAAATCGGCCCGCTTCGCATCGAGAGGCTGGACCAGCGATTCCTTCTTCCCTTCAAATTACAGGGGCAATAAAAATAATAATAATAAAATAATAAAAAATTAAAAAAATTAAAAATTAAAAAAAACAAAAACAAATTACATGGGCGAGGACAAGCCCTGGAAAGCCACTCTCCGTGTCTTCAGGAGCTACAGAGATTCGGAAACGTGAGAACGAAAGGCCAGCTGTGCCCCTCGAGGCGCTTCGTGAACACTTGCTGACCAGACTGGAAACAAGGGAACACAGAATCGGGCACTCGCTCACACACCCGACTCAGCAGCACCCAGAGGCTTCTGGCCTGAGACACAGGAGTCCCAGGCCGGCCTGTGAGGGGGACCGGGCGTCTTCATGCCCTCATCACGCTGCTTCTGGCCCCGGGGGGTGCCAGGGAGACCAGCCGGGGCGGGAGGTGGGTCGTTTTCTTTTCCAGTCCTCTGTGCGTACAACGTACAAGAACACGACAGAATCACCGTCCGTGCGAAGCTTAAACATGTCATCAGACATCATATGAGTTTAAGAAGCTAACCGGCAGTGCAGTCTTTTCTGCTTCTTGAAAGAGAAGAACTGATCTCTGGCTTCAGAAAGCCCCTGCTTAAATACCCAAATGTCAGGATTAACCTACTCTCGGCACGATTAATCAGGTTACACTAGGAAACTGCGTTACCGTTTTCCTCACGATCACTTCACAGGAACCCTGCCACAAATCTGTGAGGTGGGGTGGGCAGGTGTCCCCACTGCACTGACTAACGCCCCCGTTCCTGATCAGCTCCTCACCCCCAAACCACCTGTCTCTCCATTTAAAAAGTCCACGTCCCACCTGGGCAGGGGGGTGGGGTGTCCGTGCCTGGTCAGCTCGTTGTGACATTAGCTTTCCCCAAGAGAAAGGTGATGGCCATGGCTTTCAGGCCCATGTCCCTGAACGAGAGGGGAGGCCACAACGACCCACTCCCATTTCCTGTCTCATTTCTCTCCTTTATGTGTGACTTACTTGCTACTACAGGAGGAAACCAAAGTAAAAGCAATTTCAAACTTTTCCAAATCATCATTCTTGCCCCATTCCCACACCCAAATTACAATCTGTGGTCTGGCCAGGCTCACAAAATCAAGGACAAGCCACAGACTGGGAGAAGGTATTTGCACTGCGTTTAACCAACATAGGATCGATGATCCACACTGTATAAAGAATTCTACAGAGCAACAGGAAAAAGACAAACAACCCACGAGAAACTTGGCAAATAATGCGAGCAAGCCATTCAGAGAAGAAGAAAATTATATACAATAAACATGAAAATATCCCGGCTTCCCTAAGACAGTACTCCGGAAAACGTAAATTAAAAACAAAATTAGATGCCATTTCCCACATGACAAGTTAGCACACACTACACCGTCATTCGTTGCTGGCCTCAACAGTTGGGAAAGTGATGTAGAAAGATGTAGTAACGCGGGGCGCCTGGGTGGCTCAGTTGGTTAAACTTTCAACTTCAGCGTAGGTCATGATCTCACGGTCCGTCAGTCCGAGCCCTGCATCAGGCTCGGTGCTAAGAGGGCAGAGCCCACTTCAGATCATCTGTCTCCCTCTCTCTCTGCCCCTCCTCTGCTCATTCTCTGCTCTCAAAAATAAATAAATAAGCTTACAAAAAGAAAAGAAAGATGTAGTAACGCTATGATTAAAAGGAGGCATCTTAGATCAGGATGGCAGGTCTGGGTACCTGTTCTC
Organism: Mungos mungo; assembly: GCA_004023785.1. Classification (NCBI taxonomy): domain Eukaryota; kingdom Metazoa; phylum Chordata; class Mammalia; order Carnivora; family Herpestidae; genus Mungos; species Mungos mungo. The sequence continues at coordinate 7,033 of PISW01009523.1, forward strand.
TGAACTTCTCTGCTGGAAATGTTTATAACTGTGTAAAAAGTATCCTGTTTAAACTAAAGGGGATAAATGAAGCTACTCAGGAAAAGCAGATAGAGAAAAAAAAAAAGAGAAGGCAGTTCAGAATAGAGTTGGAAATAAGGTGGAGAAATTCCTTGAAAAACACAACTTAAACCTGACACAGAAGGAAACAGAAGACCAAATACCCTCAAGACATTTAAGGAGATAGAATCTGTAATTTTAAAACTTCCCACAAAGAAAATGGTAGGCCCAGATACCATCACTGATGAATACTATTAAACGATAAGAAAATACGAATAACACACAACACTTTCAGGTTACAGGAAGAAGGGAGGCCAGCATAACCCTGATGGCAAAACCAGATGAAGACATTAAAGAAGAAAATCACGGGGGCGCCTGGGCGGCTCAGTTGGTTGAGCGTCCGACTTCGGCTCAGGTCATGATCTCGCAGTTCACAAATTCAAGCCCAGTGTCAGGCTGTGTCCCGGCAGCTCAGAGCCTGGAGCCTGCTTCAGATTCTGTGTCTCCCTCTCTCTCTGCTCCTCCCCTGCTCATCCTCTCTCCCTCAGAAATAAATAAACATTAAAAAAATTTTTCAACAAACTAGGAGTAAAGGGAAACGTTCTCAACCTGATAAAGAGTATGCAAAAGAGGAAGTGGAGCAGGAAAATGTGTGGAGTAAACTGGGAGGGGGAGATGAAAATGCAGGGGGAGAATGGAGTGTGGGGTGTCGTGCTGGGAGTAGAGGGTGTTACGGAAGAGGAAATGCTCTACTGCATTACGCGTTGCTGACGCGGAGAAAGAGGACCGAGGCGCTTCCGTGGAAGTCACCAGCGGCCTTGTGGAGCGGAATTGCTGCACGGGTCCCTCCACTTTTCCTTCCCACACATTCTTCATGTACCTTAGAATTATTTCACATATTTCCGCTCAAAACAAAGCAAAGTAATCAACAAATCAACAAGTTCTAGAACAAGGCAGAGCTTGCTGGGTTTTTCATAGGCCTACCGACTGATGTTGAACCTAAGGCTCTGACAGTTCTATTTAACCTGATAGAAATCCCAGTGTTTAGAACAAAGCTGGCAGGGCGCCTGGGTGGCTCCGTCAGTTAAGCGTCCGACTTCGGCTCAGGTCCCGATCTCACGGCACATGGGTTTGAGCCCCACATCGGGCTCTGTGCTGACAGCTCAGAGCCTGGAGCCTGCTTCGGATTCCGTGTCTCCCTCTCTCTGCCCCACCCCTGCTCGCACTCTGTCTCTCTCTCTCTCTCAAAAAGAAATAAATATTAAAAAAATAATTTAAAAAAATGAATAAAGCTGGCATGCAGTGACTATATAGTGAATGAATGAATACATATGTCAGACCCTGTTATTTTTCCGGATTAGATCTTCCCTCCCTCCCTAGAGTGAGGACCACTGAACTTGACCTGAATCCTATCCTGCTCTATCCCCGGGACGAGTCCTGACACTGGGAATGGATTGTAAAGCAACGGGAAGCTCATCAGGCTGCCGTGCTGTGGACAATTACATGGAGATTTGTTTCTCTTTTGCTAAGTTGCTTACAAAGTGGCTGGGCAAGTTTTCACCAAATTTGGAGTTACAGACGGGATGATCTGACTTAAATATGGGCTTATGAAAATTAACAAGAAGTTAATTTCAACAGAAATTCACTGGAGGATGCCCCCCAAAAGAGAGCGCAGCATCTTAAACAGAACAACTGAAAGTCAGAAACATGGCGAGCCCTTGATGCCTATTGATCAGACCGACTAAGACACCGTAAACCAATAACAAAGCGGGGTTTCGGGGGTGCCTGGGTGGTTCCGGCGGTTAAGCATCCGACTCCGGGTCGGGTCATGACCTCACAGTTCATGACTTCGAGCCCGAGTCGAGCTCTCTGCTGTCAGCTCAGAGCCTGCTTGGGATCCTTTGTCCCACCTCTCTCTGCCCTCTCCCCCCACCACTCTCAAAAATAAAACATTAAAAAAAAAAAAAAGAGTGGTGTTGGGCACCCAGCACGTCACAGGATGGGTGACACAAATTCCAGGCAATGCTTTGCAGTTAAGCTGCTTCTGAGGCATAACTATGCTCCAGGCCGAAGGGGGCAGGGTTCATCTATTAAATGGTGGTGACTGACCTCCCGGAGTAAATCGAATCAGTGTAAATAATAATCACAGCTAACGCTTATCTAGAGATTATTAGCTTGCCACACACCTGTACTATCTCACTTAACCCACACAACAACCCCACGAGACAAGGATTACTATTATCTCTACTTTAAAGATGAGGAAAGTAGGATTCAGAGCCATGAAATGATTTGTGCGAGGACACTCAGCAAGAAGGCGGCAGAATGCGGTTCAAAGGCAGGTCGTCCAACTCCTGGATCCAGCCTGACCTCGGGCCCCAGTTACTATAGGGGTCTCTGTGTTGTCTCTTGGGTCTGAGGAGCTCTGGGCCTGGCGCTCTGCCTTGGGCTTCCTCTGGAACACCTCATCCCGTCCAGGGGAATCGGAATCCCACCTCCGCCCCCTCAACCACCTGCACCCGATCATAAATGTACAATTTTGCTATAAAAGCTTAAACCTTCAGCAATTTTGCCTGCACTCACTAACTGTCCAAAATAAGTTCCGAAGTAAAACACTGTGAGATAAATCTAGTTGAAGAATCACAGCAAGATAAAGCATGATACTTTAGGCCAAGAGCCCGTTCACTCCGCACCGTCTCTTTCTAATAAAATAGCCGCAATGATGGAAAGCAACGTCTGCGGAAAATAACACCCGACATAAACCAGGAAGACAAATACCTTTGACTATTAAAGGAGAACACTGATCTCCGCATCTGATACTATAAAGCTATTAACTCTTCAAGTGACAAAGAGCCATTATAACTTGACTTCCTTTTCAGGAATACTTCTTGCCGATATCAGTTCAGCATAAATGTTCAAACCGATTGTGACAACAGGTGCGTGGACCTCTCTGAAATCCTGACGAAGGACTGAGGGGAGGCAGGTGTCATTTGGATGCGCCCCAGCAGGTTAATAACGGCGGCAGCCACTGGGGGTGCCCGTGAAGGTTTAACGGTGGCCTCTCTGGAGGAACAAGCCCAGACCTGTAGCACTTGCCGAGTTGCAGGGGACAAATACTCCCACCGTGGCTGGATTTCAAGCTACCGAGGTGACCAATAAGCACGGAGTTGGGCAGAGACGGGCACAGTGGGCTCTCGGCAGCTGCTGCGAACCGGCTCCCGCCAGCCGCTGTGATCGCCCATGTCTCCGGGTTACGTACTACGTGCCAGGGATGCGCTAAATGCTTCGCAGCTGATCCTCTTTGAATCCGTGTAACGGGCCAGTGGGTGGGTACTGTTATTCTCATCTTACAGACGAGAGAAAACTAGGTCTAAGAGAGGTGAAGTGACTCGTCAGAGGTCACACAGCTAGTGAGTGCTAAGAGCTGGCAACCAAACCCTGGCCGTCCGGCTCAGCGGGCCATGCTGCCCGCCCCTCGTCAAGCCTGCCGCTCTGTAAGTGGTTAAGGAAGGTTCTGTGATCATCCCCACCTCCTTTTACAGAGGATACACTGCTAAAGAGCAGAGAGTAAGCTTTGGGGGTAACTGGCAATGGGGTGAAGGGGACAGGCCCACAACACCCAAGGAACGGTCTCTCTCTTCTTCTTCCAGGGAACGTCACTTGCCCTTCAAAACCCACGTCCGGCGTTTCCTCATTAATGGAGCCTTTCCCAGCCACCCAGGGGCACTACTCCCCAGACAGTTTTCCCTTACAAAAATTTTAATTTTCCCCTTGTAAGATAAATCATGCTCATTAAAGAGTATCAAAGAGCACAACAAACATCAAATAGAAAGAGAAAAATCTCCCGTGGCCCCACCTCCCCCTCACAGCATTTGATCCGTATTTGTGCTGCGGGGCCCATTCCCCTGCAGGATGACTGTCCGCTACGTGTTCCCCTCTCCCAGGGCTGGCACTTCTCCTGAGACGATGTCCCGTGGTACCAAGATTTGCAGCTCCGTTTAGCCCCCCTCTACCCCATCTCCATCATCCCCAGCACAACACAGACAGGCGGCTGACCCCCCCCAACCCCCATTAATCCAGAGGCTTTATTAGGAAACCCTGGGCTTTCCGTGTTGATCTTCAAAGCTGTCCTAATTTATAAATAAAGAAATAAAAATAAAAAACCAAAGCTGTCCTAATTTTACCTAAAACTGGTCTTCCTCATTTGCCTTGAACATGTTACCAACATCCTTGCTGCCCTCGGTGGGGCACAGAGGACAGGGGCGCCCTGCACCCCAGCGGGCAGCCTTCCTTACCTGCATCCCTCTCATCTTCTGGAAGCGGGCGATGGTGTCGCTGATGGTGTACACACGCACGTGGCCCATGTGCAACTTTCCCGAAGGATAAGGGAACATGGAAAGCACGTAAAACTTGGGCTTTGATTTCTGGGAAAGAACGACAAAGAATGACAATGAGGATACCTTAAGCATTTACGGGGACCCTACATGCACACAGTATTTGGCACTGCACTCAGAGTAATAATGTACCATTTTTTAAAGTTTCCTTAAAAAAAAGAAGAAGAACTGGGACGTCTGGGTGGCTAAGCATTCGACTTTGGCTCAGATCATGATCTCGCAGTTTGTGAGTTCGAGCCCTGCGTTGGTATCTGTGCTGACAGCTCGGAGCCTGGAGCCTGCTTAGATTCCGTTTCCCTTTCTCTTGGCCCCTCCCCCTCTAGTGCACGCGCATGCGCTCTCTCTTTCTCTCTCAAAAATAAACAGTAAAAAAATTTTTAAATATTCCCATAATGTAAACTGACAAAATGTCAAAAACCAAAATCCAAAGCCCTAGTTTAAGCTACAGAATGTCCAAAATAATGCCAAACAACTCCAAAGTGCTAATTACCCATATATATTTTCATCTTTCTTTCCCTCTCTTTTAAAAGCTTCTCTTTTAAGACAGTTTTTTCTAGGTTGTAAAGAACTATGTGTTTCCAAATGAAGCTCCAAAATGCTTTTCCACGTAATTCAAGGACACACAGTAGCTGAATCACACAGATGTGACATCTCTAAAAACCGCAGCCCTGGGGCGCCTGGGTGGGTCAGTCAGTTGAGCGTCCAACTTCGGCTCAGGTCACGATCTCACAGTTCATGGGTTTGAGCCCCACGCTGGGCTCTGTGCTGACCACTAGCTCAGTGCCTGGAGCCTGCTTCCGATTCTGTGTCTCCTTCTTTCTCGGCCCCTCCCCTGTTCACACTCTGTCTCTCAAAAATAAATGTAAAAATAAATAAATAATTTAAAAACTGCAGCCCCTCCTAAATCCCCTGTGGTTGCATTCAGACTCGGATTTAGCAGTTAGAGCAGGATTCCTGAGGCACAGTTTGGGTCCTGGGTTTCTCTGCTTTGTGACTGTGATGGTGAACTCATCCTTCAACAGACAAAGTTGAAGTGAGAAAGTCATGAGAAAATCGTAGCCAACGAGGCGAGAAGGTTGCTGTCTTCCCCAGGGCGAGCCACAGCCAGCCTCACACCAGGGTTAGGGAACCTTCTAGCTGCCAAAGCCACGGCTTCATCACGAGAAACAGAAAAACGGTTTGTGTGTCTGAACAGAGCGAATGCAGAGCAGGGAGCCCTTCCCAGATTGACAAGGTTGGGTTTATACATTCGCCACACCAGGGGAGAAGGCTCCAAAGGAACCGCGGTAGTCACTTAATGGATTCCTAATTAGGGGTCTGTGGTTCAAGGGCAAGGACTGTGTTTCAATCATCTCCCTACGCCCCCCTCCCCTCAATCCACCCCACCGCAACTCCCAGCACGAATTTAATACCTGGTCTCCACGGAGCACTTATAACTAAAGGGCACTTCCCCGCCTCACACACACACCAATCCTGTCCAGGTGATGGGAGCCCCCCCCACCCAGCCTCACACCCCCCCACACCCCTGGCAGGGCTCTCAGAAGAAAGGCAGAGGAGGTAACTGCTTCTGTTTGGTCTCTGAGGGTCGCACCCTTCCGATACGACCACCCTTTTATTTACTTCTGCCTTCTGTTTTTCTTTCTGTCCTTACTCCCTGCCTACAGCCCTGCCAGAGTTCTCCGAGGCTTTGCTTCTCCAAAAGTAATGAAAACAAATGCAGAACAGCACACTCATGACCATTCCTTTGGGTACAGAGGTGGCGGAGGTATATTTTTTGCTATGTGTCTGCATGACTGATCGTTGACAGGGCAGCTACAATCAGGGGAGCAGAGGAACCAGAAATCAGAGTCTTTCCAAATCTCGCTTGACCCATTGTTTAAAGTTCCCTCAGCAAAGACGTTAAACAAACCTTTGATAGGGCCTCTAACGCAGCAAAATAAACTAGGACTTTCTCTGTACTGCCCATCCTCCAAAAATTACCAGAGAGTGGTAAGTCAAGCCATCTGACGGGAGAAAAGGGAAAGGAGAATCCACGGGAGTCTGGATAATACACAAACCGGAAGATCAGGGACCGCTCAGGGGGCAACCGCAACTCACCTCCATAAATGGAGGGAGAGCAGCACGCTGGTCAGACTTGACCTGGAAACTGCAGATCGCGACCCTTCAGAAAACCTCAGGAGACAGGTCCTGTGGTTTGGACTCAGAGTCCGTGAGAACTCAAGACTTATGTCTTTAAGGAAAGTGACATGGGGTGCCTGGGTGGCTCAGTAGGTTAAGCAGTTCATGAGTTCAAGCCCCACATTGGGCTCTATGCTGTCAGCTCAGAGCCTGGAGCCTGTTTCAAATTCTCTCTCCCTCTCTCTGCCCTCCCCCAACTCACACACACTCTCTCTGTCTCCAAAATAAATAAACATCTAAAAAAAATTTTTTTAAAAAGGGGGCACCTGAGTGGCTCAGTCAGTTAAGCATCTGACTTCAGGTCATGATGTCACAGTTCATGAGTTCAAGCCCTGTATCAGGCTCTGTGCTGACAGCTCAGAGCCTGGAGCCTGCTTCGGATTCTGTGTCTCCCTCTCTCTGACTCTATATCTATATCAATAAAATCCTTGATATAAACCATTTCTCATTTTTCCTTTTGTTTTTACACTAAGCCTATTTTTCTTTTATTATAACCACCTTGCCTTCATTTTAGTGACTTTTATGACATTATGTTTATTTAACACTCGATCTTGCCCCAAACATTTTCCACTTACAGCTTCTTCATGAGTGTCTCCTTTCCACAGGGCTGTCCCACAAACACTTAATCGATAGCAAAACCGAGTGATTCATTATATAGCAACGAAGCTAAATTCCAAAACTGAGCTTACGGAAGATATGTAGAGAAGCACTGCTAGCTTTAATATTCGTGACTATTTTTGTTTATTGCAGAAAAGGTATTCAGTTTACTTCATGTCCTGCCTTTCGCTTTTCTGTGTGAATAAGTCATTTTCCTCCGTGATAATGAAAGGAGCGCTCTGTCCCCTGGGGATGACAAGAAGGAATTATGGGAGTATGTGGTAGAACGGAGCAGGAATCTGATTGAAAGGGAAATTTTCGTCATTACATAAAAGTGTAAGAATGTAAGCCTTTGAAAGAAATTAAGATTGCAGGCAATGGCAAGAGGATGGTTCTTATAAGTGGGACCTATTATTTTTGCCAGGCCCTGACGTCAGGAGAAAGAGAACTTCTGCCTCTTTATGGATCAAGTTCCGAAGCTGTCGCTGAGCCCAGAGGGCAGCAGACAGAAGAAGCCCGGAGCCCCTAGCCTCACCACTAGCTGTGAGACTGTGGGCAAATTCCTCTGCCCTCCTGGGCTCAGGTCACAACTTGTACATCAAAGGTGAGGCGACAGAAGGTCCCAAGCATGTATCTCAATAAATGACCGGAGTCCCTCTGAGCCTCTATTTTCTTGCCCCCCAAAAATCCCTAGGGTTGTTCCAGGCTTAAACGAGGGAATGAATGGAAAGATAGTGGCTGACATATTGTAAAAGGCTCATTAGGTGGAACTTCTTTTAATAATGAAGATTATGGTGATAACAGCAAGACATTCAACTCCTAGAAACTAATTTGGGTGGATTTCAAATATATCTTTTTTTTTTTTAAGTTTATTTTTGAGAGAGAGCACTCATGTGGGGGGGGGGGTGGCAGCGAGAGAGGGAGAGAAAGAATCTCAAGCAGGTCCCAAGTTGTCAGCCCCAGGGCCCAACGTGGGGCTCAAATCCACAAACCCGTGAGATCATGACCTGAACCGAAACCAAGAGCCAGGTGCTTAGCCGACTGAGCCACCCAGGTGCCCCTCAAATAAATCTAATACCAGAGTGAGGACAATTAAGTTTCAAAGTCCACTGACATCCAGGGACACCTGGGGGTCTCAGTCGGTTAAGTGTCTGACTCTGGGTTGGGCTCAGGTCATGATCTCACAGTTCCGTGAGTTCGAGCCCCACAGCGGGCTCTGTGCGGGCAGTACAGAGCCTGCTTGGGATTCTCCCTCTCCCTCCCTCGCTGCCCCTCCCTCCCTCACTCTGTCTCTGTCTCTCTCAAAATAAATAAATAAACTCAAAAAAAAAAACTTTAGAAAAAAAAATCCACCGACATCCAGTTATAGTCTTTGTTCCAACAAAGACACCACATCGTTTTACCCTCTTGTGCTTTTATTTATATAACATTTCTGTGTGTAAAATGTGTTCGGTCACAGCGGCTCATTTGATTTTCAAGACAACTCTGTGAGATAAACAACGCCAAGGACTGAGGGTCAGGGAGGTTACGTGTGTCGCAGCCGTGAGCACACCGAGGTCTCGAGGCCGGGCTAGTAACACCCCCCACCCCGTTCCAGGTTCCAGATCCATCACACAGCACCTTCTCCACCTGCCCGGTCCCCAGTCCAAACCCGGAGAGGACACCACAGGGGGACCACCCACGATATCCCTGCAGTTACTTCTCCAATTATCGATACACAGTTTCTTTTGATCCATCTAATTAAAGAAAAAACAAACAAACAAACAAAACCACACAGTACTTAAGAAGAAGGAGGCACCACAAAATCAGTAAGGGGCAACTTTAAAATGTATGGAAGCCACTTAATTATAATCTAACCGAAAGAGAAAAGCCAAGTTTACTCTCCTTGCTCAGAAGTAAACGGCTCCCTAGTTTGTTTCCAAAATACCGCCAGGCACGTGAGCCCAGTCGTGATGATGAGGCGGAAGTCGGGCTTCCACGGAACAATCGTGCGGCACGCCGAAACCCTCTTTTCATCGTTCCACTTGTGATCCGCTACACCTCTCTCGACCCCAGATTTTCTAACCAATGCCTGAAGCCATCCTTCGCTTTAACACAAATAACTGCCCCAGCATTTTTCACAGTGACCACGCTCACAGAAGGAATGAGTCTGAAAAGCACGAGGAGCAGGAGACGGGAAACCCCAAGTCTCGTCAAGAGCAGAGTCTTGTGCGGTTACATTGACTCACCTGCCTGCCTGATCTCTTTAATTACATGTAGAAGGTAATGTACATGTATTATTTGGTACCTATTACAAAGGGATGGTCAGAATTTAAGGGTAAACGACCTTACAGTGCGGGGCTCTGACCAGACTCCCCAGTTCATGTAACAAGTGACACCTCGCATTGGCCGTTTTGAGCAGCATCAAGGGGTGAGGGTTAGCACGTCCAAGACTGACCCCCGACAAGCCTGACCCCTAGCGGAGCCGGCCTCCAGCACGGTGCCCCCGGGGGGCTGGCTACGACCAAACACTAGAGACAACTGTTGAAGTTCAGCGCTGAGCTGAGGCATCCCGGGCGGAAGCCGAGGGCTCACTGACCCCCACAACTGCACTGCAAGCCTGGGTCCCAGCCCCCCCGGCTCCCACCAGGGAAGGGCTGGGACCTCCCAAACCATGATGGCTGGAGGCCAGCATCATGCCAGGGTGACGCAGGCACTTCTCAGAATATGAAGATTGAAAGTTCCACAGGTGAGGGGCGCCTGGGTGGCTTTGTCTGTTAAGCGTCCGACCTCAGCTCAGGTCAGGATCTCACGTTGGTGAGTTCGCACATCAGGGTCTGTGCCCACAGCTCAGAGCCTGGAGTCTGCTTGGGATTCTGTGTCTCCAGCTCTCTGTCCCTCCCCCATTTGTGTGCACATACACGTGCGCGCGCTCTCTCTCTCTCTCTCTCTCTCAAAAATAAACATTAAAAAAATGTTGACAATTTCCTGTTGGTTATTTCCTGTTTGCTTTACAGAATTACAGATCAAACCAGAGGCCTCTTGGTTTGAGAAGCACTCAATAAGCATTTGCCAAACTCAACTTCTTTCCTTTCAATTAATAGTGTCTTTTAAAAAAGCCAACATATCCATCAGGGCTGTTTAAAAATGTGCCTTCTGACTTGTCATGCCATGAATGTGTATTCATTACCAATGCAAATCATTACAATTAGAAGCACAACAATAAATACTATGTAGTCTTATAAAAATATTTCCTATAGAAATAAAATTAGGGGTGCTGGGGTGGCTCAGTCAGTTAAGTGTCTGATTTTGGCTCAGGTCACGATCTCATGATGCGTGGGTTCGAGCCCTGCGTCGGGCTCTGTGCTGACAGCTCGGAGCCTGGAGCCTGCTTCGGATTCTGTGTCTCCCTCCCTCTGCCCCTCCCCCAGCTTGTACTCTGTCTCTCTGTCTCTCAAAACAAATAAATATTAAAAAAAAATTTTAAAGAATGCCTCTCATATTAAAAAAAAATAGTAATAATAAGTTTTTTGGGAGTTCTACCGGTGAGGGGCCCAGGGGTACTCCTGGAACCTCACGTCGGACCCTGCTGGACCCCTGTGCACTGGCCCCCAACGCGCTCCCAGCACCTGCTGTGGCTCCACTCCGACGAGTCTGCCCCGGGAACCTGCTCCAGCTGCCCAGGGTGGCGCGGCCCGCGTGCACCCGTGTGTAAGCACCACGCGAAACCCTTCCAAGTGCTATCCTCAGCCGATCTCACTCGGCCCTCACAAGCATCCCAGGAAGTGGTGGTCCATGCACTAGCCATGTGGAGAAGAAAACGGAAGCACAGATTCAGCTGGTTCAAGATCACACGCTTAATAACTTATTTGAACTCAGGCAATCTGACTTCAGAGTCCAAGTTCTTGGCCCCTCTTCTCTACCCTCTGAAAATCCCTCGGAATACTCACATCGGCTTCTGATACCGTGGAGGCTTGTTCTTTTATTCGTTGGTGCCACCATTTCTCGACATCCTTTCTCGTCTGCAACGTGTACTCTCTCGTCCACTTCCCCGTGGCGCTGTAAATACCTCTGGCACATCCCGGGATCACGCTCCTTCCTCCGCTGATGAGATCTGGCCCACCATTTAGCTGGTTTTTCAGGAAAGAGACATAGAAACCCAGTCTCTGCCAAGCAGGAGCCATTCTCCAGAAGGTGGCAAGGCCCTGAAAAAGAGGGCAGACGCTCTCTTAGGAACTTCCCAGACCTCTCTCCCATTCAGCACAGCCCAGCGTTCCCTGCACATTCACATGCTTTCGTCTGACGCTCTTCATGGTTTCCTTCCCTGAAAACATCACATTGGAACTTCAACTGAGTTGGGGCGCCTGGCTGGCTCAGTCAGTTGCACGTCCAACTTCAGCTTAGGTCATGATCTCACAGTTCGTGGGTTCAAGCCCCACAGCGGGCTCACTGCTGTCAGCGCAGAGCCCGCTTCAGATCCTCTGTCCCTCTTTCTCTCTGTCCCCTCCCACTGGAGCTCAAGCCCTCAAAAATAAACAAACATTTAAGAAAGAGAAGAAAAGAAAAGAACTTCAGCTGAGCTAAACACAAGCTTTGTAATGGAAAATAGAACTGTGGTCAACGTTCCTAAACACCAAAGATATAAAACTCCCACAGAAATGAATGGAGGCCACCTCCCTTCGGGGCCAGTTCCTGTTACAGCTTCACAAGGTGCACGGGGGGCGAGCCGAGGACCCCCTCCCTCCTTTCCTGTAGCCCCAGCCCAGCAGGCTTCCCTTCCCATCACCCAGGCTTTAGAAGAGCTCCAAGCACAACTCGGCTCGGGCTTAGGCTCAAATGTCAGAAGGGAGCGGGACGCCCACCCTCCAGGAGGTCCAGAGCCTCGGGAGCTATTATTAACACTTTTCATACATATCGTAAGTTACATATACCACAGGCTGAGCCAAGAAATAACTATTACTTGTAAGAGTGCTTACTCAGTTCTTCATTCATTCACTAAATACATATTGAGGGCATAGGTCCACACACTGTTCTGAGCACTGGGGACAAAGCAGTGGACAAAACCCAACTCTCTTCCTCCACGATACTTCATACTAGTAAAGAAAAGCAGGTAAGAGAAAAACAAATACATACACACATGTAATAGTGGCGAGTCCTATACAAGCCATAGGCTGGGACCCACCAGGACATCTGGCTGCGATTCAAAATTCAACTGGGATGCTCCACTGGTCTCCTCCAAAGGTGAAGTCCAAAAATGACCTCACGAAAGCACTTTCGTGTTTTATCAGGGTCTTAGAGGTTGAGGTGAGAGTTCGGCAAATAATTAAGATTTATGACTAGCCAGACTGACCTTCTTGCCTTCTTACATAACCATGCCAAAAAGCGCCAAGGACACAGATGTAAAACCAAGAGAGAAATTAAGGAAGAAGCTGGCACTTGAAGCTGGTGTTAATGCTTTGATTCTGTCAACATTTGTTCCGTAGTTACTAGCGTTTGGCCTGTTTTCGCACCGGTACTGGGTCACGAATGTTGCAAGAGAGTCCTATCATAGGCTTATACAAGTGGGTTTCACACTCACGTAAAATGGTATCAGTGTTAGCATTTTACAAGATGATCAGCCAAAGTTCTCGATATACAAAGTCTCACTGTACTTAACATCCCTTGCTTCTTTGGGGATGGGAGCAGAAAGACAAGAAAACAAAACAAAACCTTCCCTATCTACTGGGCTTGGCTATTCTGAAACATGTAGATATGACTAAAGATACTAGGGTGAACTAAATGAAAATATGAACTAAACTTCAGATGACCGACCTAATATATAGACACTATGTACAGTTAGGGTAGTTGTGTTTACTTTTAGGGATTGGGTTTCTACATAATTAGGACAATCTGCAGGAGTTGTGATTTTATGGTTCCCTTCCATATCGTTATAAGTCAAAGACTGCCCAGTTAGCAGAGGGCATAGACAGATGCCTGTCATTTCTCTCCTAAATTGCATTCCCTAACAACACATAAGGAGAGGGTTCTGGACTATTCTCTCCAACAGAAGCAACAGGAAACAATAATACTATAAAAATACATATTAACCGGGAGCACCTGGGTGGCTCAGTTTGTTGATGGTTTGACTCTTGATTTTGGCTCAGGTCATGATCTCGCAGTTCATGGGATCGAGCCCCTTGAACTCCATGCTCACAGTGCAGAGACTGCTTAGGATTCTCTCTCTCCCCCCCCCCTCTGCCCCTCCCATCCCTAAAATAAATAAACATTTAAAGAGTACAAATTAACCTGAACCGCAGTCTCACAAGTTCTTGGTTTCAATGCTTGTTAGCTATTGCAAGAAATGAAATCCCAAAGAGTGCAGACAGATTACCAATTAAGCAATATGAAGGGAGGTCATTCTTTCACTGAAAATTCCAATTGTCTCTGCAATTTACTCATCATACACCAATCATAAACAACACATACAACACTCCCTGTCTACCCAATGAGAATAAGCTTTCTAAATATGTTTACAGGGGCACCTGGGTGGCTCAGTTGGCTAAGCATCTGACTTTGGCTCAGGTCATGATCTCAGTTCGTGGGTTTGAGCCCCACATTGGGCTCTGTGCTGACAGCTAGGAACCTGGAGCCTGCTTCGGATTCTGTGTCTCCCTCTTTCTCTGCTCGCCCCCCCCCCCCCGTTCATGCTCTGTCTCTCCTCTCTCAAAAATAAATAAACATTAAAAAAATTTTAATATGTTTATATAACACGTGACTCACTGACAACCTCTTCTATACATAAACCAATGGTGTAGACTAGAGAATCCTGACACTGATCTAGGCATGGAAAGAACTTAAAGGTCATAAAGAAAAAAGCACAAGTTACTTAGAAACTGGAGCCCCATCTCTAAACCACAAACCAGTGTAAATCCCATAAAGATTAAAGAATTTTTTTTAAGTATCATAAAACAAGACAAAAATACAGATGAGTATTTAACACATCTTTACAAGGTGCAGGATGTTCTGTCCTGAGGATAAAAGCGATGGAAAAATTCAACAAAACATTAATAAATCTGACTCTAAAACTGTAAAATGTCTGTATATCAAAAGCACTGTGAACAAAAGTAGAAAGAAAGCAGTATCTGCAATAAATCGTTGTCCTATTCTATGAAGAGTTTACATATGAAAGAGAAACATTCAAAACCTAATTTTACAAATGGGCAATGGAAAACAGAAAGAGAAATGCAAATGTCTAATAAATATATGAAAAAGGAGAATGTTAGAACTAATCAAAACATGCAAATGAAAACGGAAATGAAATATTTTGCCTAACAGACTGGTAAAAACCTGTTAAATGAAAAATGGGTATTTAAAAAAAAACTTTTTTAATGTTCATTTATTTTTGTGAGAGAGACAGAGTGTGAGTGGGGGAGGGGCAGAGAGCAAGGGAGACAGAATTCAAAGCAGGCTCCAGGCTCTGAGCTGTCAGTGCAGAGTTCAATGTGGGGCTCAAACTCACGAACCGTGAGATCATGACCTGAGCTGAAGTTGGACACTTAACCAACTCAGCCACCCAGATGCCCCAAATATGGGCATTTCTATACACTGTTGCTGAGAATGTAAATGGATTCCACCTTTCTGGGGAGCAACATGGTAATAATGCACTAAGACTCTTTAAGAAAAGTTCATACCTGGGGCGTCTGGGTGGCTCAGTCGGTTAAGTGTCCAACTTCAGCTCAGGTCACGACCTCACAGGTCGTGGGTTTGAGCCCCATGTTGGGCTCTGTGCTGACACTTCAGAGCGTGGAGCCTGCTTCGGATTCTGTATCTCCCTCTCTCTCTCTCTGCCCCTCCTCAACTCATGCTCTCTCTCTCTCTGTCTCTCAAAAATAAATAAACATTAAAAATTTTTTTAAAAAAGAAAAGTTGACACCCAAAGTTAGGAGAACCCCCAAGACTCAGGGGGATAGAGCAAATAGTGTACTATATGATATTGATAAACTAAAGGAAACCGTCTACTTTTAATGTCTGTGGATCCTCCTCCTGGGCCCCCCGGGGAAAGCTACACTTTAACATATACCAAGGTCAGAATGATTCCGCAAAACCTCAAAGTATAACTCTATTTCTGCCTGAGCACAACACACGTTGTACATCTGCTTTATTTAAGAAAGAACCAAAAAGGAGCATTCCAAACATAAGGAGGAAACCTCCCTGATTCCCATAAGATTAAAGTCATACAGCCCTGCATTTACTAGAGGCACAAATTCTGCAACTTTCTAACATGTTCTTTGTCTAAGGACTTGCAACTTTTCATGTAAAAAAACAAAAAACAAAAAACATATATAACCCAATACCAAATGTTCCTTCACAAGAGCACTCTCTTCTTTGTGAAGATTGTGTCCGCCAGCAGCTGTCCTAACTTGGCCTTGAATAAAACTCCCTTCCTTTCTTTTAGAAACTCTAAAAGGCTGGCTCAATTTGCCTACACAATACACTACAGAACTTTCTGGAGCTCAGCAGGCCCTGCTCTTGGCCACTCCACCAGGAAAGTCCTAAAAAGGGCACTGCCTCTTTCTGGACAAGGTGCAGCCATTTTATTAGAGGGCTATGTCCATTCCATCAGTGTGAAAGGTGTGCCTCACGTCTTGTATTTACAATCAACTTGCTCTTCTCTTCCTTAGCTCTGTTTCATCCAGTTCCTTGCCTAGATGCTTGGAATCTTGTCTTTTCTTCCACAACCTTCCAAAATAATAATCCCCATGACTCTGCTCCTCTTTAGAGTCAGTCCTGACCTCATCCTCACTTGGGGCTCATAAAGTTGTTTTCTGAAAATGATGGAGGACTGACAGCCTAAGAATTGGACCCGAAACGATAATCATATGTGGACAGAGAAACCTACGGGAAGAGCAGTGCAAGTAAAGAACAGTAGAATACATGGGAGAAGGGCAGGAGGGCATTTGTGTGCGCCCCCAAAAAACCAAAATGTGCAAGAATAGACAGAGAAAGTGCATCTTAAAGAAAATAAATTTTCTTACAAAAAATACAGATCGTGGCTTTTGCAACGACTCGTTCCTTGTGGGACCTCAGGCAAATTATTTCCTGCCGGGAATCTCATATTCTTTCTAAGATGAGGAGGTAGACCCACATGATCTCTGACTTCCGAGCCGTAACATGCAAAGGCAATAACCTCTGGGCCCCTGGATGACCTGGATGGCTTTTAGCTGAGTTCGAATCCCCAGGCCAGGAAGCAAAGATTCAGGGATGAACCGGGGAAGGGGAGCTTGAGTACAAAACCACATGTCCACGTGCATTCTTCTGGGAATCGGAAAGGGTCCAGAACTATCATCAGGGTCCATGGCTCAAAGAGTCTGAAGACCGTGACCTCAGACTTTTCCAGGTCAGAAATTGCACGCCTCCGGGACCACCTAACCCAGCCCGCACCTTCCCTTCCTGCCGCTGGCAAGTCGGAACCTCCAGATCCGAGGACAGAGACCCCCCTCACCGGAGGTGTCTCGTCCCGCTGAGCCCCGGTCTGAGGTTTACCTGCTCACAGGCTCTGGCCTGCGGGTTCTCACGCCTCAGTTCCCACCTTTAGGTGAACACGGGCCGGCCAGTCACCATGGGCGCCGCCATATTGGCAGAACAACAACTTTATCGGTAGCGGCTGGCGCAGACACAGACAGGCGGAGGCGGAGCCGGGGAAAGCGGAACAGGGGCCCGGCCGGACTCCCGACAGCCTGTGGGGCGGAGGCGTCTGCGCGGGTCGGACTCCGCCCCCCCGTTCCCGGGCACCGCCTCCCGACCCCAAGCCCCGCCCTTCAGCCCAGTCCTGTACCCTGCCTCTGGCGTCACTAAAAGCAGATACGTGGGGCTCAGGTTACTCCAGTTGCTGCAGAGGCGTGAGAGACATCAGCTTAGTGGCCCCAGAATAAACTCGTTGGCAGGTGGTGTAAGAACATTGGGAGAGTTCTTATGCCAGGGTTTGAATCCCAGCTTAGCTAAAATTGCCCACTGGGCCTGGGTAGGTCTTTAACCTCTTGGTGCTTAATGGTGGTTAGAGATCTTTTTCCACCATATTCCGTGACTTTAAAGCCCTGGGAAGGGAGTCATCTGACCACGATTAGGGGATAGGTACGCTGGGAGTCAGGAAAGCAGGATTCCTGACCAGCCACTTTCCTTGAGGAGTTTCTGTACCCCAAACCCAACCTCTCCACACCCGCCCCCTGCGCGAGTGTTTCTTGCAACAAATGAATGAATCGATGAATGAATTGTATAAGACCAGTGGCATTAAAACATGGCGGGGGGGTTGTTCTTATTTATTTTTGATATAGAGACAGAGCATGAGTGGGGGAGGGGCAGAGAGAGAGGGAGACACAGAATCAGAAGCAGGCTCCAGGCTCTGAGCTGTCAGCACAGCTGACAGAACAGCTCCAACCCACAAAACCATGAGATCATGACCTGAGCTGAAGTTGGACGCTTAGCCAACTGAGCCACCCAGGCGCCCCTAAAGTATGATTTTTAAAAGGGTAAAACCCATGTAAAGGAGATTTTGAAGACCTTATAGATGTGGTCAGTCAGAAACACTGAAATGAATTTGGTTATTATGCAAACCTGGTGGATATCCTACAGGACAAGAAAGAGTAATGTTTTGAGAGCCCACTTTTTCTATAGGGTTGAAACCAAGCACACCTCTATCAAACAGAAGTCAGCCCGTACTATGTGTTATGGATAGTAATTCTACATTTGAACTTCTACTCTTACAGATCTGAGCAACAGAGGACAAGCGGAGGTACATGTTCGTATAGCACCTCACCAGATGACCCCCAGACCAGCACGCCAGCCCAGGCACTCCCAGGAATCTCTTCTGCCCATTTCCAAGTCTTTAACAACGTTTCCAGACAGTTCCCAAACATTTTGTTATTCAAAGTGTGGTCTCCAGACTAGCATCAGCCTCGCCTGAGAACTTGCTAGAAATGTCACCTCTCAGGTTGCACCCAAATCTGCTGCATCAAAATCTGCATATGGACAAGATCTCCCAGGGGATTTGTAGGCACATTGAAGTCTGAGACTCGCTGCCTTAGAACTGAGCGTTAGGAAGGACCTTGAGAACTCTCTAGACCAGCCCGCTCATTTTACAGATGAATCCACTGAGACACTGCAGAATTGGCAGTCTAGCTCAAGGTCATAAGCAAGTTTGTAGGTTTGCTATTCACCACGGGATCTCTAGCCTGCTAGAATCGTGCCCTTCCCAAGGTGCAGAATGGAAGGTCTTTAGGAGTTTGGACAGCTTCCAGGCCAAAGATTAGGACACTGAGGCCCAGGGATTGGATAAAGCTTGCCTGCCTAAAGCCACACAGCCAGTTGACGCCAGAGCCAGGATTCCAATCCAAATCTCCTGATCTCTCTACCCCGATACTAGAGGCTTAATTTAAACCAAATGCAATGGAAGCATTGACTCTCACATTAACATGCCACACTTAAAGCAGCTTAGCCTTCAGGTATGTCATGTTGCATCCATATATAACCGGAGAGTCCTTTCTCTACCCCAAATGCTAAATTCTAAGTAGTCTCCACCCTTATGTTGGATCAAAATCTCTCTTTCCTCTTATGAATTAAAGTTAACATTGACATTTCTAGGAGATTATTTCAAATACAATTTTTCTAAAAGTCATTTGCTTTACTGGAAAGTTGCTATTTTTACATCAAAGGAGACAGTAGCATGAAAGTAAATCCCTTTCGTTTTTAAAGAGCTTGCTGCAAAAATACATTATTAAATGAAAGAGATAAGTTGCTGGGCTGTGTAGAAAGTTACCCCACTTTTTATTTTTAAAAAAGGAAAGGAAATAAAAGAAACACATTTGTTAGTATGCGCATGGAAAGAAATCTAGAAAAATATGTCCCACACCATTTCCTGTGATGATCTCTAGGGACAGGGCGGTTCTATGGGCCTTCCTTCTTGTGACAGATTTGTGTGTTCCTTTTGCTTTTTCTATTTGTTTGTGTGGGAGGCTGAATAATGACTCCCAAAGATATCTAGGTCCTAATCCCTGGAGCCCAGGAATGTCACCTTCTATGGCAAAAGAGACTTTGCAGATGTGATTAAATTAAGAATTTTGAGATGAAAAGACTATCGTGGATTATCCCGTGGAACTCTAAATGCCATCACAAGTGTACTTAGAAGAGAGAGAGGCAGCGGGGAAGTTTGAGACAGGAGAAGAGGCAAGGTGAGCGCTGAAACACGATGTTACCCCTGCTAGTGGAGAAGATGGAGAATCCAGAGTGAGGAATACAAGAACGTAGTTCTGGAAGATGAAGAAGACGAGAATATAGATGCTCCCATATGATTCCACAACCGTTTCTGGATAGACTTGAAAGCAGGGTCTTAAAGAGATACTTGTACATCCATGGTCATAGAGGCATTATTCACAGTAGCCAAAAGGTGGAAGCAACCCAAGTGTTCATTAAGCAACAAACAGACGGAATAAAATAATGTATACATACAGGGAATATTATTCAGCTCAGAAAAGGAAGCAGATTCTGACTCCTGCTACAATATGGGTGAACCTTGAAGACGTTATGCTAAATGAAGCCAGCCACTTGAGGACACATAAGAAATAAATCACAAAAGGACAAGTATTATATGATTTCTCTTATATGAGGTACCTCGAGGAGTAAAATTCATAGAGACAGGAAGTACTGGCTGCCAGCTACTGAGGGTAGGGAAATGGAGAGCTTCTATTTAATGAGTACAAAGTTTCAGTTTGAGAAGATGAAAAAGCCCCAGATGGCTGGACGGTGGTGAATAGTTATATAACAACATGAATTAACCGAACGCCACTGAGCCATACACTTAAAAATGCTTTCATTGGTACATTTTCTGAATATTTTACCAGAATTAAGAAAGAAAGAAAGAAAGAAAGAAAGAAAGAAAGAAAGAAAGAGAGAAAGAGAGAAAGAGAGAGAGAGAGAAAGAGAGAGAGAGAGAAAGGAAGGAAGGAAGGAAGGAAGGAAGGGAGGAAGGAAGGAAGGAAGGAAGAAAAGAAAACAGATCCTCTCCCAGAACCTCCAGAGGGAGTGCTTCCCTGCTGACAACTTGATTTTGACCCAGTGAAACTGATGTTCAAGTCACAAGTTTGTGGTGATCAGTTACAGCAGCCAGAGGGAGCTTGGTGGTTCAGTTTCTAAGACTTTATACGCAGAAGAAAATCAAGACGATTTTTTGTTAGGTAAAGAGATTAATGCCCATCATCATTATTTGATTTCAATCAGTGCAGCCTCACTTCTGTACCCTCTGTTCATTTTCTTGCCCGCCGCCCTTGCTCTGCATTCTCTTTCTCTAATATAAACGCTTGTGTGTCAGGAATTTCCAGGAAGGAGGGAATCTCCGTTTCTTTGACCATTTCTTCCCCTGGGTGTTAAAACAAGACCATTCCTCTATCTTACCTCACAAGGTAAGGCAAATTTACTCGAAACGACCTAGAAGTGCAGGAGTCATAGATAATTCCAACTTGACATTTATGTCCACGCTTTTGTGACCTTTCCAAAAATAAATCGCTGGGTCAGCCATGTAAATTCTTCCCTGAGCTGTCACGTGTCAGACATTGATTCAGATCTTCTGGGAATGGCTTTCAGTCGTCCATCATGGAGATGAACGCAAACCCCAAGATTCTTGCTACTATACGGATTGTTTTCCAGTAAACAACAACAACAACAACACTCCAGCCCTGATAATTAAATCACCTAAGGTGGAGCTAGGTTTCTCCCCTATTCTTCCCAGTACACTTCCCAGTGGAACCTGTTCCTCCCTCTTTGCTGATCGTGGCTCCTGGACATCCCTCAAGGAAACCATCCCTTCCCCCAATTCTGAGCCATTTAGTCTTGTGGACTGGACCCCTCATCCCTCACGTCTGAGGTCTGGCTTCATCCGATCTGTTCATCCCAACCCCCGATGATGGAGACGGTTCAGGCAGGCACTTGACCGAAGCCAGAGCTCTCAGAAGGGAGCAGAGAAGCCTCCTGCCGGGAGGACACTAGAACCCGGATCCTCTTTCTCACTGGGTGAGAATAAAAACCTTAGGAGCTGCCTCAACCATTCCAGAACCGCATTAGGAGAGAGCACCTGCTAAGACTGGAGGCAGGAGGGGTAATGGGTCCCCGGGCCCCAGAAGGAGCTGTGAGATCAAGCCTTGCCTGAGGCTCGATCACCCTTCAACGCCCCGTGCACAGGAGCCTGGGAGGCCTCTCAGTTGTCATGCCAGTTCAACTGGAGTTTTCTGTCTTTCATAACAGAAAATATCCTGTTTACCCACTTCCCCAACTGACAAGGACATGGCCCTTCTCCCCCCTCCCCATGGAACTGGTCTGCAGGCTTCGTTGCCTTTGCTCTCAGGTAGATTTCCCCAGCCCTCCACTCTTGCCCGGCGCCCTACCAACCCCCCAGTGGGGGCTCCCCTCCCCTTCCACCTGGACTGCTGGCGATCGTCTCTGCCATCCCTATCCGTCTATGTGCCACTGTGGACAGCACACAGTGGGTATTCAGTACGTGTCTTTTAAATGCCATCCTTTTTTCATTTAAAAAATGTTTATTTACTTATTTTGAAAGACAAAGAGAGACAGAGGGTGAGCATGCAAGCACAGGAAGGGCAGCGAGAGAGGGAGAGAGGGAGAGAGGGGGAGAGGGAGAGAGGGAATCCCAGGCAGGCTCCACGCTGTCGGTGCCGAGCCCGACATGGGGCTCAATTGCACACATCGTGAGATCATGACCTGAGCCCAAATCAAGAGTCACTCAACCAACTGAGTGACTCAGCTGCCCCATAAATGCAATCTTTTAAAATTGGCAGGTACAGGGGCACTTGGGTGGCTCAGTCAATTGACTGAATATCCGACTTCAGCTCAGGTCATGATCTCATAGTTTGTGAGTTGGAGCCCCACGTCAGGCTCTGTGCTGACAGTGAGGAGCCTACTTGGGATTCTCTCTCTCTCTCTGTCTCTGTCTCTCTCTCTCTCTCTGTCTCTCTCTCTCTCTCTTTTTCTCTCTCTCTGTCTCTCCCTCTCCCTCTCTCTGCCCTTCCCTGCTTGAGCTCTCTCTCTCTCAAAAATAAACAAACATTAAAAAAATTAAAAAATTGGCAAGTACAGTCAAATCTCACTATTCACAGATTTCACATTTGTGAGTCTACGTCCTCTCTAAAATGTATGTGTAACCCCAAAATCAGTACTCACGGTGCTTCTGTGTTATTCACAGACAGACTCGGAGGTGTGAACATTTTCAGTGTCCCCCCACTCCCACGCACGTTCCCAGCTGAGGCTGAACAAGGTGACGTCCTACCTCCTTGTTTCAGCTCTTATCCTAACGACAGGGTCCTTGTCCCACAGTAGTACATGCCATGTTTTTTACATTTTTATGCTCTTCACCGAGCTCACTGTCTGAAGAACGCTGCTGGAGTGCTGGCCAGTGCTCCCGAGCACCAGAAAGCCGGGCTGTGGCTCAGGGACAAAGCACGTGTGTTGGGCAACTTTTGTTCAGGCGCGAGTTACGGGGCTGCGGGCTGTGAGTTCAATGTTAATGAATCAACAATATATCTTAAACAGGTGTCTTTAAGCGGAAACCCACATACAAGAAACCGATCAGCTGACAAACACTCTAGGACCAGAGGCTTTCAGGAGCATAACCCTGTATTTTCCTTAGGAGCAATGCTTCAGTCTTGGCCCCTAGAGTGTTCGGGCGACGTTATAGGACAAAATTACCATCAAGGACAGGAATCCACCGTAGATGGGGAGCAAATGGCAGTGACCCAGACTTAGTGAGTTGTTGAGAGCACAGGCTGGGGGCGGAGGCAGCCTGACTTGGAAGCTCAGCTCTGCTTGGTTTTCAAGATGAATGATTGCGGGCAAGTTACTCAGCGCCCCCCCCGCCCCCCGAGCCTCAGCTGCTCAGCCTGTAAACTGAGGACTATTGTGCCCACCTATTAGGTTGCTGGGAGGATTAAACATATTTAAATGAAATTACTATGTAAAGTGCTTTGCCCAGTTCCAGACAGTGTATACAGTCAACAGAGGGTATTTGATATTTTTACTGGATGTAAGGAGTTGGTCTGTACACACTGCTAAGTGGTTGGCAAGTGCCAAGATTGTACAGGAAAGAAATGGATCTCCTGTCTATTGCGGGCGCCCCTCAGGCAAGGAGGAAATGGCCTGGAATGTGCCTCAGTGATATTGGCGCCAGAGAGCAAGCTCCATGAGGACTGGAATTGAATCTTTAAAAAAAAAATTGTTTTTAATGTTTGATTATTTGAGAGAGAGACAGAGCGTGAGAGGGGCAGGAGCAGAGAGAGAGGGGGACACAGAATCCAAAGCAGGCTCCAGGCTCTGAGCTGTCAGCACAGAGCCCGACATGGGGCTCTAACTCATGAACCATGAGATCATGGCCCCAGCCAAAGTCAGGAGCTTAACCGACTGAGCCCCCCAGGCACCCCAGGACTGGAACTGAATCTAGCACCCACCCTCAGTGACACCTTGCCAAATGAGTAAGCTCAGGAGGGAGGCAGATCCTGGGTTGCAAATCATACTTTAGTTACCTACTGGCTGTGAGACCTCGGACAGATCACCTACCCTTGCTTTTCTTGCTTCCCACAATAATGGCATTGGCTTTGCCAAGATGGTGTCACCATTAAGTACAACCACCCATGTAAAATACTTCCCTTGGTGCCTGGCATACGGGGCTTGCGGTAAATGTTTTGGTTTCCTATCCCTGCAGAGACCAGCCCGCTTCCTTGATTATATCTCAGCTCCTTCGCTGACCCCTCACACCCTGCTCCTTGGCTATAAATTCCCACTTTTCCTTGTTCTGTTCAGAGCTGAG
Source organism: Mungos mungo (assembly GCA_004023785.1). NCBI lineage: Eukaryota > Metazoa > Chordata > Mammalia > Carnivora > Herpestidae > Mungos > Mungos mungo. The sequence goes on from PISW01009523.1 coordinate 31,057, forward strand.
CCTCACCCCCCCGCCATTGCAAACCCCCATTGCAGCGGTCCCTACATCTGTCACAAAAGTCCCCCTCACCATCTTAACAAGTTCATGCATAATTCTTTCTTTAACCGTTCTTGCTGAGCTGAATGAAAGTCAAACGTAGCATTGATGGGCCAAAGGACTCATGATTAGAGCCAGTGCCGGAGAGATCAGGAACTAGGAAAATAAGAGTGGATGTCTTTCTCAAAGTTGCCACAAAGCAATCTTGACCTTGAAGGGGGCTGGAGTAAAATCAACATTTTCCTAAGTGTTTGGTATTAAAAAGCATTTTGGTCATCCCTTCCAGGATACAAAGTCTGCTGAAAGTGACCCCTTTTGTTGAATTTTTAAGTTTGGGGTTTCCCCACATCAGAAAAGTGCCTTATAATAGTTCTTGCGTGTTTATGAGAAAACCCATTCGGAGTGATTCACACCACAATTATACTTGGACACAGAGGCAGACCTTGGGGATTAAGCTTTTAATCTGTTCATTACAGGGGAGAAAAAGAATTCTTTCCATTGCTGCAAATCTTCTTAGGCCTTGTGATTGCTTCTAGAAAAAGATAATCCTATTTGAAGAACTACTGAATGTATAAAACAGTACAGATGGTCCCCGACATGCAGTGGTTCTGCTCATGATTTTTTGACTTGACAAAGGTGAGAAAGTGATATGCTCTCGGTAGACACTGTGCTTTGAGTTTTGAATTCTGGTATTTTCCCGGGCTAGTGCTGTGCCGTCTGGTCCTCTCCCAGGATGCTGGGCAGATGCAGGGACCCCAGCTCCCCGTCAGCCCCGAGATCATGAGGGTGAACAACCAAAATGCTAACAACATTCTGCACCTCTACAACCTTATTTTACCCCTGGTGACCCTCCTCCCACCCACAGAGTTTCTAAATCTACACGACAAACCACCCTTTCTCTCCCTAATATTGGCTGCCTTTTGTGGCAGAATTTCATGTTCTTCTGCTGAATGACCTCTCTCTTACCAGGGGGAAGATAAGAAGAATAAAGGAAGACGAGGGACTGAAAATCCTATTTGACAAGACAATAGCAATAAAATCACCACCACCAAAAGCATCAGCAGCATCATTATCATCAACATCACCATCATCACCATCCGTCAACATCAGCATCACCATCATCACCATCATCATCAGCATCATTGCCATCACCTTCACCCATCACCATTACCATCAGCATCAACACCAACATCACCACCATCCACCCATCCCCACACCGTCACCATCATTATTGTCGATCAGCATCAGCATCGCCGTCAGCAACAGCAACACCATCATCATCATCTACATCATCACCATCACCATCAGAATCAGCACTGGCATCACCGTCACCAGCAGCAGCAGCGGCAACATCCAAATCCTCTACCTGGAGCCCGGGGCAAAAGGAGGGCAAGGGGAAAGAAAGAGAAGCTCAGCTGTGTTCAAGTGCTTGACAAGAGGAAGAGAAGGAAGAGGAAAAAAGAGAAAGAAGAGAAGAAGAGGCAGAAGAAGACCAGAGGAGAAAGAGGAGGAGAAGACTGCGAAGAAGGATGAGAAGGAGAAGAAGGTGGAAGAGGAAGAGCGAGTGGCCTTGGGATGGAGCAGGCAATGAGCCGTCATCCCCGGCCCTCAGCCCGGGGTAGGGAAATGCCATTCTCTTGTGTACAAAGGGCTGAAAAGACAGGATGACCACGAGATGCAGTTTACCAGTCAACTGGACTGTTCTGTAGCTATTTAAATCTGGGTCATCCTGGCCCCAGAAAGAGGAGGAGGACGCTAAGAGCTCTCACTTACAGGATCCTTGTTATAAGCTTGGTGCTGCATCAACGTGGATGGCCAAAAGCAAAACCACTTTACCTCTCTAATCTCTGGCCTTTTCATCTGTAAGGGGAACAGGTGTGATACCCACCTCACAGACTCGTAAGGATTAAACGACAGAATGCATGTAAACAGTTGGCACAGCGCCTGGCACAATGTAATGGCAGCCCTTAGTACTGTATGAGGCTGCCCCTCCCAGGAGCTCAGGGCAGGGCAGGCAAGGCAACCTGGCCAGTGTGTAGGTTCAGTAAAGGCATAGGCTGCTTAGTGCTGATAAACTGCAAAGAAGTATGTACTCAGTGCTTTTCTCCTGGTTCAGTCCCCACATCATCCAGAAGGCATGAGACAGGATTCGTTGAATCTCTGCTTGTCAAACACATATGTGCATATAATTCCAGGGATCAGGAAGTCTGGGGTGAGCCTGAGATTCTGCATTTCTAGCAGGCTCCCAGGAGATGCCGACGCTGTCAGCCCATGGCCCACCCTGTGAGTAGCAAGAGCTAAGTGACAACCCTGGTGTAACACAGTCAGTTATAACATCAGAGCAACACAGAAATAAAGACAAGAAACATGGCCGCTGAGGTGCTTCCCAATACCTACCTATTCTGTTAATTTTGGGAGCAAAAGTCCATCTGAATGAGTGGGAAGCTTGGATAATAATACCTTAAGAAGAAGGAAGGAAGGAAGGGAGGAGGGAGGAAGGAAAGAAAGAAGTGAAATTAAGTGAAAGCAAATGACTTCTAAAACCTTACAGTAAAACAAGTTAACAGAACTTTGCCTAATAGAAATTGGTCCTATTGGACTTACTTATAAATACATTTAAATTACATGAAGTTAGCTATCTGTTCATCAAATGGAGGCTGCCAAAGTGCTTGGGAAAGATTTTTAAAGAATGTTAACATCTCGGGGCGCCTGAGCAGCTCAGTCAGTTAAGTGTCCGGCTTCAGCTCAGGTCATGATCTCATGATTCATGGGTTCGAGCCCCACATTGCAGCTAGCTCAGAGCCTGGAGCTTGCTTCCAATTCTGTGTCTCCCTCTCTCTCTAACCCTCCCCTGCTCGCACTGTCTCTCTCTGTCTCTCAAAAATAAATTTAAAAAAAAAAAGAATGTTAACATCTCTCCACCTGAGTCTTGCTTGTCTTGCTTACACATTAAATTTGCTTAGCAGATCCGAAGGCAAAGACAAATCCCTATCAAAATAACCAAGTTTCCTTCTGAATCGAACTAACCACATATGAACAATTCAATTCGACCCATCAAACAATGTCTGAACAGCTTGTACATACCAAGCACCATCTCCCGTCCTGCAGATAAAAAGAAAAATGACCGGGGCACCTGGGTAGCTCAGTCAGTTAAGCGTCCGACTTCGGCTCAGGTCATGATCTCGTGGTTCGTGAGTTTGAGCTCCGCATCAGGCTCTGTGCTGACAGCTCTGAGCCTGGAGCCTGCTTTAGATTCTGTGTCTCCCTCTCTGCCCCTTCCCTGCTCGCTCGCTCTCTCTCTCTCTCTCTCTCTCTCTCTCTCTCAAAAATAACTATTTAAAAAAATGTTTTTAAAGACACTGAATGCACTTTCTCCCATCCAAGTACTAACCAGGCCCGACCCTGCTTAGCTTCCAAGATCAGACGAGATCGGGCGCGTTTAGGGTGGTATGGCCGTAGACTGAATGCACTTTCTCAAGAGCTCAGGGCTAATGGTGGAGACAGACACTTGAAATCCCCTACCCCTTAATCTACAGTGGTGGTAAGAATGGAGACTGTGGGGGGCACCTGGCTGGCTCAGTTGGTGGAACATACAACTCTTGATCTCGGGGTTGTGAGTTCGAGCCCCATGTTGGGTATAGAGATTACTTAAAAATAGAATCTTTAAAAAAAAAAAGAATAGGGAGTGTGGAACACATAGAGGATGGACACATCCCTGAGCCTGGAGAGGAAGGAGAGTACAAGGGACAGAGATAGATCAGGAAGACATCCTGGAGGAAGCTGAGTGCTATCCTGCTTGTGTGCTTGTAAAACAATCTTCTGGCTGTCCATTCTTCACTTCCCCAAAACTACATCTAGGAAGATGGGTAGATGCAGGGCAAGAAAAGCAGTCTCTGAAGTCCTCTGGCCTCCATGGTCAGCAACAGCTAGCTGCCTCGGAAGTCTTCAGTTCCTTGGCTCTTTTGCCAACTCCTACCTCCCATGGCCAGTAGGGGGCAGAGCCAATGGCCCTGAGTGGAAAAGAAGTCTCCAGGAATTGCATTGAAATTACACGAATGCATTCATTAGCATCTCATTAGCATCCTCTGGCAGCAGTAAATAATTCATTGGTTCTGCTCTAGAATATCTAACGGAGTGGTCCAAACTCCCTTCAGAAGGGGCAAGCCTGAGGAGCTGGGGGAGGGCTGACCTGGGGTGGACGCTCTCACTCTGGAAAGTCTCCCCTGCGGGTCCACAGTGTAGTGCTGGTGGAAAAGAACAAAGCAACACATCACTTTCCTTTCACCTGAGAAGAAGACGCCCTTTTTCTTCCATAAATAAGACCCTCTGAAAGAGGGGGAAGCTGAGCACGGTGACCCACTTTCAAAACAGAATAAAGATTTGCTGTCAGGAAGCTCACAACAAGCCCAGATCAGCCTCTCCCAGGCTACAGATGTGCTCTACAGAGAAAGATCCAGGCCAAATTACGAGAAGTTCTACGATGCAGAGACTACAGCATCATTTGACAAAGGGTTTTCCCAAACCTTATTGACCACGGAACCATTTTTTTCATTGCTGAAGACTTATTAACACTCATCAAACACCGCTGTTCCATGGAGCTGAGTTGCAGTTTGAGTCCAAAGGCTGTCTGTTGGCCGAAGTCTCTCTTGCTCAGGGGAGGTCAGTCTTTGTTCTATAAAGGCCTTCAACTGACTGGACAGGGCCCACCCACACCACAGAGGAGAATCTGCTTTAGTGAAAGTCCATTGATCTAATTGTTGAGGCCATCCATAAAGCACTTTCACAGAAACATCCAGAATACTGTTTGACCAAACACCTGGGCACCATGACCCCATCAAGCTGACACATAACGTGAACCATCACAGGGCCCAATCTGGTGTCATGGCCCTCCATGTGGTGTCAGCTAAGGGGCTCACACGGGGCTGGAGGAACCAAACCTTCCTAGATGGCTCATTCACACAGCTGGCCAGTTAGTGCTGGCTGTGGACTGGGAGCTCGGCTGGGCTGTTGGGGTGGTTATGGGGGACCAGGTTTCTCTCTCTATGGGCTTCTCCATGAGGCTGCCCGGACTTCCTCCAGCAAGATGACTGACTTCGAAAGCAGGTGTTCTAGGACATATTAAACTCACCCTCAAGTTATCATTTCTCCTCCATGCAGAATACGCTCACCCCTGAAAGCCACATCCCTTTACCACACCTGGCTCAAGGACTAGGGTCTCATCAGCCAAATAAGGCTCGAGTGTGGACGAGACTTGTCAGGTAGAGTTCAAAGACACAAAACATCTTACCCACTGGGAAGTGGGGTGGATGTCCCTTCCCCGGGAATCGGAGGCTGGGGGGCTCCGTTGACCTTGTTGATAAACAGAAGATGGCAAAGTAATGCCATGGTGGCTGCCAGGCCTGGGCCTTAAAGAGACCGGTGCTTTCCACTTCCTGTCTCTTAGAACACTTTCTCTGGGCCCTACATCACTGTGAAGTCCAACACCTCTGAGACCACAGTGCCCAGAGCAGCCACATGTCCATAGATGTTCCCGTCAGGAGTGACTGCTAAGCCCAGCCTTCCAGCCGCTCCCAACAAGGCTCCAGACACGTGAATGACGCCATCTTGGGCCCTCCAGACCAGCCCGGACACCAGATGTGTGGCACAGAGTAACCTTTGCAGGCACCCCGGGGAATAGGTCTGCCCAGATTCCTGACCCACAAAAATCCCATCTTAAAATAGTTGTTGTTGCAAGCCACAGCAATAGATAATAGCAACAGACAGCATTTGACATAGTTTTTAGTTCAGAAGTTTATAAACTCTTGGCTTTGTGTTCAGTTGCAGGAACCCCTTTTCCAAAAACACTTCACAAAGAACCCTAATATGTAGAGAGCTGTGAGGGAGCTACTTGAAGGAAGGATGGGGGTGCTGAACTCCCCATGATTTAAACTCCCTTGGGGCACCTGGGTGGCTCAGTTGGTTAAGCGTCCGATTTCTGCTCAGGTCACGATCTTACTGTTCATGAGTTCCAGCCCCGTGTTGGGCTCTGTGCTGACGGTTCTGAGTCTGGAATCTGCTTCAGATTCTGTGTCTCCCTCTCTCTCTGCCCCTTCCCTGCTCGTACTCTGTCTCTCTCTCTCTCTCTCTTTCAAAAATAAATAGAACATTAAAATAAATAAATAAAAATAAACTCCCTCAATCCTCTTATCCCTGCTCCCTGGCTAAAGCGCCTCTGGAAACACGTAGAGACCTCAGAACACAATTGAAGAATGCAAATCTAGTTGTCCTCTTTTTTCTCTAATAAAGACTATATTTGAGATTCAAGGGCTAAATGGCTTTATGTAAGCACTTCTCAAAATGTGGTCCCCAGATCACCAGCATCAACGCCAGCTGGAAATTGATGGGAAATGCAAATTCTCCAACCATATCCCAGATCTACCAAGTCAGACACTCTGGGGCGGGGGTCCAGCACCCTGTGCTTTAACAAGTCCTGCCAAGGATCCTTCCACGAGCTACTGCCTGAGAACCACTGCTCTATATCACAGAGTGAGGTGATTACCAAGCAAACACGCTGGCTTCATCAGATCTGGCTTTGAATTCCTGAACACTTCTCAGCTTTGTGACTTTCAGCAAGTTACTGACTGTCTCAGCCTCAGTTTCCCTCTCTGGAAAGAGAAGAGAGTAGTAACTACTGGTGACTTCCTCTGATGGTCCCAACCTTCTTGGGTGCTGGAAACAGAGAAAGGACTCTAAGGTCCAGGTGGATGTGGTAACCAAGCCCAACTGGAACAGGGAATGGCGGCCATTTCCTGAGTTGGAGTTCTAGGATTTTCTTCTAAGTAGCCTTGACTAATTCTGAGAGCAGGGGAGGCATTGAAGATACACAACCACTGAGGTTTAATTTTACTGACCAGCTTCACCGGTATTTCTGAGAAGCCTCAGGTGTTTCCAGCACACAGGCTCAAGTCAGCCATTGCCATGGGCCTGTCTGCAGCCCCAGCACCAGCGCCCTCTGCCTCTCCAGGCTCCTCCCTGGACCTGCCCGCATGATGAAGCGAGCCAGATCCCACTTGGTTCCGCCTCTAATGACTTCATCTGCCTATTTTTTCCTTCTTTCTCGCAATAATGTCAATACCAGAAGGAGGAGGTTGTCAGGGCAACCCAGAGCGGAGGTGGGAAGTCCAGCCTTGACCTAAACCTTAAGTCTGTTTGGTTAAACACCCACTGAGTTCTTGGCTGCCCGGTTTCCTGGTAGCAAGAATGTAAAAATTCGACGTTTTCTGTTTTTCTCCTTTTTCCCCCCTCCTGTAATAATCACTGTCTCTCCCCCACCTGTCTCTCTCTCTCCGCCCCCCCTCCTCTCTCTGCAGAGTCGGCCTGACCTATGTACATTCTCCTGAATTAATTGGCTTTACCTCCTTCTGTTTCTATGAACCAATATTGATACCTCTTTCTCCCTGACTTAATAGATCGAGGCCCTCCGATACCCTGTCTGATCAGTACTGCTCACCCTCCCCCACCCGGGGGCAGGGATTAGATGAGGCAGAACCCCAGGCAGCCCTGGGAGCAGCTGGCAGACACAGAAGTCAGGGCTGGTGGTGTTACTCTTTTATTAATTCCCATCTTCCTGGCCTGTATCTTCTCCATCACAAACCTAACATGTTGGTCTCAGAGTCGCCATAATTGTGTTATGATACCATTTAAAATGATAAGGAAAAAGTCTGGAGAGAGGAAAAAAAATAGAATACAGAGATTATGTCTAAGGGATGAGATAATGATTTTTATATTTTTCTGTACTTCCTGAACTTTTTTTTTTACAATGAGCATATATTACTATTTTTAACTTTCTTTTGAAATAATTATAGATTTATAGGAATTTGCAAAAATAGTACAGAAAGGTCCCACATACCCTCCACCCAGGCATGTATTACTTTTATAATAAAAAACAGAGATAAAAAAATACCTCTGTATATACAAGAACCCCCTTAAGAACTCCCAACGGCCAGAGCGCCTGGGGCTCAGTTGGTTAAACATCCAACTCTTGATTTGGGCTCAGGGCAGGATCTCATGGTTTGTGAGATCCACCCCGTGTTGGGCTCTGCACTCACAGCAGGGAGCCAGCTTGAGATTCTTTCTCTCTCTCTCTCTCTCTCACTGCCCCTCCCCTGCCCATGCTCTCTCTCCCTCTTTCTCTCTCCTCAAAATAAATGAATAAACTTTAAAAAAACAAAGAGTTCCTGGGGTCCCTGCGTGGCTCAGTCAGTTAAGGGTCCCACTTCAGCTCAGGTCATGATCTCTTAGTTCGTGAGTTCAAGCCCTGTGTCAGGCTCTCTGCTGACAGCTCAGAGCCTGGAGCCTACCTGGGATTCTGCGTCTCACTCTCTCTCTGCCCCTCTCCCATTTGCGTTTTGTCTCTCTCTCTCAAAAATAAATAAACATTAAAAAACTTTTTTTAAACAAAGAATTCCCAATGGCCAAATCTGAGATAATTTGAGCAAAGAAATAATCATAGTAATGGATTGTAACCCATCAGAAAAAAGAAAACATCCACAAGTCCATACTGATTTAAGTAAATAGTTGAATAAATAAATAAGAAGGGACAGTTCTTCTTTATAGCACAATTTCAATTACTAAATGTAGAAGGAATGATAGACATAGGAACTCAAGAGGCAAACAGCACAGTAATATCTGTTGTCCAAAAGTATCATCAGTGGCTGCTAAAATCTGTGGGCAAATGAATGAGAAATGAATGTTTCCATAGACTCACGATAATTATTCATTACAAAGGGGACAACAGAAACCAAGCTGACACCCATCACCTTAACCAAGGGATCAGGTCAATATTACCGGCAATGACATGTTGATATCATGTATCCCTGATATGAGTCACAATGTCACTTCTGGCATTCTTGTCCAAAAGGCATTATTTCAACCTAATTGGAAGGAAACCTCAGGCAAACTCGAGTTGAGAGACATTCTACAAAAACGCTTGACCAACACTCTTCCGAGGTATCAGGTCATAAAAGACAAGGCAAGACTGAGAATCTCTCCCAGATGAAAGGAGGTTCAGGAACAGAAAAACTAAATACAATGTTGGGATTCTGGATTGGATTCTGAGCTAGTCGAAGGTGATTAGTGGGAAAACTGAGGGTATCACTTAGGATTCTTAGTTGTAGGCAACAGAAACCAACTCTGGTTAAATGAGATGTATCAGAAAAGAATCAGGGCTGGAAGGAAGAGGCCAGATTTGAACCTAAGCAGATGGGCTCTGGAGGTCCAGCTTCTATATTTTACTTCCTTCTGACAAACAAATGAGTCTTTAATGAGACCTTCTGTGTTCCAGGCACAGGAGATACGAAATTGAACGGACTCAGTCCGTGAACATAATTGAAACCATGTCAGTACCCCCAGTCCTGAGCACAGTATCATTCCTGGAAGGTGTTTAATAAATGCCAATTGCATGATTCAATGATCCAATGTGGTAGCTAGCCTCCAAGATGGCTCCCAATGATCCCTCTTCCTGTTATTTTACCCTCGGGTAGTCTCCTCCTATGCTTTGGTACCAATATAATATGGTAGAAGTAATGGTATGTAATTTTTAAAAAAATATTTAACATTTATTTATTTTTGAGAGAAAGGGTAAGACAGACCATGAGCAGAGGAGGAACAGAGAGAGAGAAGGAGACAGAATCAGAAACAGGCTCCAGGCTCTGAGCAGTCAGCACAGAGCCCAACGTCAGGCTTGAACACAAGAACCATGAGATCATGACCTGAGCCAAAGTCAGATGCTCAACCAACTGAGCCACCTAGGTGCCCCTATAATTTCTGAGGTTAGATCATAAAAGATATTGTGGCCTCAACTTCCTTTTCTAGGATCACTTGCTCTGGGGCAGCCAGCTGCCAAGGTTATGGTCACTGGAACAGTCCAGTTTCACTGGTGAGAAATGGACATCTCTTGCCAACAGCCAGGCAAGGAGAGCCATTTTGGAAGCAGGTCCTTGAGTTCCAGTCAAGCCTTCAGATGACTGAGCTCTGGCTGGCATCTTGACATCAACATCGTGAGACCTCAAGCCCAAACCACCTAACTAAGCTGCTTCTGATTTCCTGACCTACCAAAACTTGGTAATAATAATCATTGTCATTTTAGATACTTAAGGATTGGGGCCATTTGTTACCCAGCAATAGATAACTAATACAACGAGTGAATGAGAAAATGTCGGACCTACATTTTCCTTCCTGTGTCCCACGCTTACCACCACAGCATTGATGATATTTGGTTGTTTACACATCTGCATCACCTTGATGCCCTGAGAACAAAGATGTTCCTTTTACTCTGGATCCCTATGGCCTGGTGCCATACCTTACATATAGCAGTTGCTCAATAAATATTTGTGGAATGAATCAGTGTGAAGAGACAATTGGAGTCTTAAACCCATCTTTATCCAGACTTCGCCAGCAATCCTAAAAATATTGCCACTTGGGAGGAAGAAAAGGAATACATTTTGAATAAGAATCCTGAAATGAGTAGGGTTTTTTTTTCACCTGACTTCCAATCATCCATGTTTTCCAAAAGTATTTGAAATAGAAGCAGACATGTTTGGTAAAGAGATCAACACGCTCCGCACCACCCACTTGAGTTAGGAATAGCCCCTCCTTCCAAGCCACAAAGGAATAAAGTGACACTTCCCAGGACATCTCGGTAAGCTGGCTTGTCACTATTTTGCAAGTACCACACAATGTATAAAAATTAGTTATATTCAAAATGTGCTTCATCTCCTTGGAGCACTGACAAGCAGCCATTAAAAATGAGAAGAACTATAGGTCTGCCTGGGTGACTCAGTCGGTTAAGCATTAGACTTCTGCTCAGGTCATGATCTCACAGTCCGTGAGTTTGAGCCCCACATCGGGCTCTGTGCTGACAGCCCAGAGTCTAGAGCCTGCTTTGGATTCTATGTCTCCCTTTCTCTCTCTCTCTCTCTAAAAAATAAACATTAAGGGGCGCCTGGGTGGCTCAGTTGGTTAAGCATCCGGCTTTGGCTCAGGTCATGATCTCACAGTTTGTGGGTTCGAGCCCCACATCAGGCTCTGTGCTGACAGCTCAGAGCCTGGAGCCTGCTCAGATTCTGTGTCTCCCTCTCTCTCTGACCCTCCTCTGCTTGCACTGTCTCTCTCTGTCTCTCAAAAGTAAATAAAAAACATTAAAAAAATTTTTTTAATTAAAATTCTTTTAGTTATAAGAACTATTAATCAATATGGAAAATACACCCCTTTTGGTGGGAAGAGCAAGAATGAAATTCCATGTGCATCACAAAGGCTGTACAGCACTGGACGCCTCTCCAGATCCTCCTGGTCTTGCCTGACCGACTCGGCCTGGGCAGTGCTGGGGTGACCAGTCCTGGGTAGACTCTGGCCATCTTCTCAGAGCTGCGGCCCAACATCATGTGCCTGGCGTTCTTGCCTTTCACCCTGGGGCTTCTCTGGTAAGCCACTGTATGGCCCTAGAGGAAACCCACTCAGCACCTGTGCAAGGGGCAGCCCAGAAATGTCGGGGAGTCACCCCCTGGGAAAAGTCTCTGACCAATGGGAGCTTGCAACCAATGGAAGAACGCTTCTCTCTTTCTCTCTCCACCTATGAAGGTCTTCACATGGTTCCTCAGATGGTCTGGGGTCCAGCAATCACTGTGACTGATTCCATAATATATTCCCGCCTATTTCACCCGCCCTGTTCCTCATTATCACCCCCTGCAATCTCATACCTCGATAAAACACCTGCACAGAAACCTCTGTCTCAGGCTGCTTTCTGGGGGACGAGGCCAAGACAAGCATCACAATGTTAGAATAAAACGCACTTATAGGGACAGAGACTGCAAGGAAAAGCCCCGGGATGATGGTAGTGGTTGTGTTGGGGGGTAGGAGGACTGTTTTTTTCTTTTCCCTATTTCAAACTTTTTCTTAAATGAAGCTTTATTTTTACAATTAAGAAACCCGTACTGCAAAAACCATTTCTGTTTTAAAAGTCATTGTCAGCGCGCCTGGGTGACTCAGTTGGTTGAGTATCCGGCTTCGGTTCAGGTCATGATCTCATGGTTCGTGGGTTCGAGCCCCACGTGGGGCTCCATGCTGACAGCTCAGAGCCTGGGGCCTGCTTGGATTCTGTCTCCTTCTCACTCTCTGCCCCTCCCCGACTCATGCTGTGTTTTGCTCTGTCTCAATAATAAACATTTTTTAAAATATTTAAAGTTAATGCTTTGTCTAAAACCTTTATAAAAAAAAAAGTCATTGTCGGAAATGGTACTAAATTAGAAAAACTGGTGTCATTCAGACTCTGCTCAGATGTTCAGGGTCTTCCTTGAGAGGCAGGAGGGAGGAAGAGACCCCCCGGAAGGCACACTGTTGTGTGCGGGGCATGCCGGGAGCAGAGTCCGCCGGCCAGAGCACTGTGGGAGAGAGCCTATCCTCTCTGCCCTCTGGGCTTCTGAGTTTGGCATGGAGTGCTTCTCAGCACTTTGACCAGCTCTACCTTTGGCATCTTCTTCCACTTTAAATGTCTCCATTAATACAGACACATTTAAACATCCCAGGAACCTCTGAAGCCTTTCTTTGGGAAAAGCTCTTCAGCTCCTATGGGGTCTTCACCCCACCTAGTCAGTGGCCAAGGTTCAGGAGGGGGTCCCTGGGGTAATGGGGTAGGAGATAGAGGGTCTGGTTGGGGACCACCCATGGGTTCCTACGGGCAGGAACATTCAAGACAGCATCTCTGGGTAAGAAGAAAATCATCGGAGCCCAGAGGAGGGCAGGGTCAACAGAAGGAAGGGCAGGAAAGGCAGGGTGAGTGGGATGTCCCCTCTGAGCTGGTCTGGAGTCTTGGAGCCTTCCATACTGAGACGGATCCCGGCAGGTGACACACTTGAGTCATCAACTCCAGTCAAAGAAGGGCAGCACAAATGTGGAAATTTCAAGACCCAAATCTCTTTGCTGGCTGCACTTTCTAGCAACGCTTCCAGAGTGACCCAGATAGGTTGGTTTTGTTTCTCTTCTTTTAAAAAAAAATTTTAACATTTTTAATCATTTTTTTAATGTTTTTTATTTATTCTTGAGAGCCAGAGAGAGACAGTGTGAGCAGGGGAGGGTCAGAGAAAGAGGGAGACACAGAATCTGAAGCAGGCTCCAGGCTCTGAGCTGTCAGCACAGAGCCCAACGTGGGGCTCGAACTCGTGAACCATGAGATCATGATCTGAGCTTAAGTCGGACCCTTAACTGACTGAGCCGCCCAGGCTCCCCTAATTGGTTTTGTTTTTCATGCATCGATTTGGGAAATACCACCCCCTGGCCCACCCCCACCACCCTATCCTAGAATCCCTGGTATTCTGAGAAGTCATGTGACGGGGCTTGGGGTAATAGGCACTCTCTGGGCTTCCCTGCACTTCAGGGGACCAGTTATGGGCACTGAAGTGTCAGATGCAGAACAGGATCCCCCAGAGCCCATCTTCTGTGCCCACAGCACCTCCCCACCCCCACCCTCACCCCCCACAATGACCCTGTGATCGTCCTGCTTGTATCGGGGCCTTTGGAGTTTTCAAACACACTTCCACAGTGCCCTGGAGGTGGCCAGGACAGTGATCCACATTATCACTCCCATTTTACAGAGGAAGAAGTCGAGGCCACAGACTAGAAACCCAAGAATACATGACAGAACCTGGGTCAAGCCCTCTGGCCTTCACAATAAGGGTTCTGTCCATTATACCAGAGTGCGGCAGCTCGCAAACTTCTAGTTCTCGGGACCCCTTTACACTCTTAAAAATCACTGAAGACCCCAAAGAGCTTCTGTAAGCTCCATGAGGATAGAGACAGGGATCAGCATTTTCTCAGATTTGTGTGCTCAGCCCCACGACATTGAACACACACATAGTAGGTGGTCAATTCTTCTGGCAAGATGAGAAAGAGAGAGGATGGGAGGGAAGGAAAGATCACCCCAGGCCCAATGTTACCCTCCCCCATCTCACCAGGGCCTCCTCCATATGTCACCACCTGCGATAAGCACCGCCCCTTCCGGAATGCTGGACAGTGACTGTTAGAACCTGCAGACAGTCATCGTCACGTCACGGAGCACATACTATGCACCAGGCACTTTACTCTCACTTTACATAGATAATATTTACCCCTCAACAAGAACAACCTATTTCTCAGCTGGTATTGTTATTAATATTCTTTTTTCTTTTTTAATTGTGGTTGACATATACTATTATATTTATTTCAGGTGTGCTACCTAGGGATTCGACAATTACATGCATTATGAAACTCAGCTTGTATTATTTTTCCAGATGAGGAAACTAAGGCACAGAAAGGCTACACACCCTGTCCACAGTTACAAGATTAGTGAAGGGTGGACCCAGGGTCCGCTCCAGACTCCGCCCACTCCGCTGCCTCTCACAGCGGGAGACGGGCGCACACAAGCTTGGGCACCTGGATGAAGCCTGATGAAAACTCAGCAAGGGGAAAACAGCCAGGGAAGCGGCCTTGGCCCACACTCACCGCTTCGATCACATGCACACATACCCAAGGTCGGCGGTGCACACGTAGATGTTTAACAAGCCACGCTGGAAGGGCAGGGGCTGCTGTGTACGCTTTTGCCCATTTCCATGGTGTAAACGTTCTCTTACCCTGGCTGATTTCGAGAGGCCAGTGGTTTAACAGCCCTTTACGAAATTCCTGGGTATTTAACAAAGCGCTCTTGGAAACCAGTATGAGCCAGCTCCAACAACCCACTGTAGGAGCCAGTCTAGCAGCAACGATTTGGCGCCTTGGGTATCCACAACACACAAGACACTAAGCAAGCAACTGCTGTGAGATGGACTATTATTAATATCTTTATACAAATGAAAACATTGAGGCTCCACACAGATAAATAATTTTCTCGGGGCTACAGAGCTAGAACGAAAGCGAGCAGGGGGTCAAATTTGAGCCTCTAGACCCACACTGGTGTGTATGGTAACCATGAGCCATATGTGACCATTGAACACTGGATGTGTGGCTGGCCTCAGCTGAGATGCTGCTGAAAGCGTAAAGCACACACCAGGTCTTCGAAGACTTTGTTAGAAGAAAAAAGAAGGTAAAGGATATCATTTATATATTTCAAATTTTTTGTTAACATTTATTCATTTTTGAGAGATAAACAGAGCATGAGCAGAGGAGGGGCAGAGAGAGAGGGAGACACAGAATCTGAAGCAGGCTTCAGGCTCCGAGCTGTCAGCTCAGAGCCCGACACGGGGCTCAAACCCACGAACCAGAGATCGTGACCTGAGCCAAAGTTGAATGCTTAATTGACTGAGCCCCCCCATTTATATATTTTTACATTGATCATACGTTGAAGTGATACTATTTGGGACAGGTTGAGTTAAATAAAATATATTCTTAAAATTTCATTCTTTCATTCTAAAGTGGCCAGGAGGAAATTGTAAGTTAGATGTCTAGCTCATATTATATTTCTAGGAGCATGACTCTAGACTCCTGGTCTAGTGCTCCCTCCCAGAACAGCAGGCATTTCTCATAGTCAGGGACCCACAAATCCCTGCAGAGTCTTGTGTTCGAGAACGCATGTGCGCATGCCCATGCACGCACATACACAGCCCCTTTTGTGGACAGGTGCCCTCCAACTCTCTGCTCCCTCCCCACAAACCCTCACCGCTCACCCGTCAGAGCCCCTCAACGGCACAAAGGTACACAACTCCCACACCTGTCCACAGCCCATCCAAACGACCTTGACACCTGGACAGAAATGCCACCCTGGAGCACCTGCTGGGGAGCTCCCCCCCCCAGACCACCATTGCTCTGCCTGGCTGGGCGGTGGGCAGGGGGCAGGCAGCACCTCTCTCGCTGCCTTAGTTTCTTTGGGGAGCCCTTCCAAGGGAAGGATATGTACCTCGGTGCTGCGAAATTACTGCCCTTGGGTAACAAGAGCAACAGAGCAACAGCTTGGGTGGTCAAGATGAAAATAGCTTCTTTTTAGCCCCGGCTTTTCCCCAGCCTTGTTCCTGAATTTCCCAGCTTGCTGTGACAGAGGGGGCCAGATCAGAAGCCCACTGCTGCCGGCTTCTCAGAGAACTTGCACACCTTTGTGCAAGTGCGTGGGGGTGTGGGGGTGGGTGAGGAAAGCAGGAAAATCATCATGTTCTGTGTCCGCCTCCCCTCTGCCTCGTTCACAAGCCCGCTAGTTCCGCACTCTGCTGGCTATGCTCTGGCCTCACCACGCTGGTTCCCTAATTTTTAGGAGTCAGGCTGTTTCAAGTTCACAGCCGTTGGGCATCTGTAAAGGGTTTTGTTTTTTCTTTCCTTAAGCGTAAAAACCCAGCCTTCTGGCCCAGGTGACATTAATCTGACAATTACATGGAGGTAATTATCCAAATGCAGACTTTGGATTCTATAAACAGACACTGCCACAGCCCCTACCGTGGCCCAGCAGGACCGTGTTTACCGAGGTCTCAGCAACCCCTGGCATCCGTCACAACAGCCAGTGAGGGTTTATAAAGTCTCATCACAAAACACAGGTAGGCTCCGGAGATACAGCCTTCCTGCTTACAATTGCTTAATTAGATGGAATATTGCCTGCTGGATTCCAATCAGGTGAGCTTCTGTAGACACATCTGACTATGGAAAAGGTGCTGGGCTGGTGGGGGCAGGGCAAGGCTGAAGATTCTAGAAGCTGTGGTAGGATAGCGTGAGGGCTGTGTTAGAAGGGTCGGCTGTCAGGGGCACCTGGGTGGCTCAATCAGGTAAGCGTCCTACTTCAGCTCAGGTCATGATCTCATGGTTGTGGGTTCGAGCCCGGCGTTGGGCTCCGTGCTGACAGCTAGCTCAGAGCCTGGAGCCTGCTTCAGATTCTGTGTCTCCCTCTCTCTCTGACCCTCCCCTGCTCATGTTCTGTCTCTGTCTCTCAAAAATGAATAAACGATTAAAAAAAAGCAACTGCCATCTCCTGAGTCACATTGCCATGACTTAGCTGTCCCTCTGGCCTTCCTTCTTCCCTCAGTAAAATAAGATGGTGGTGGGTTGGCCTCCTACAGGCTCTGCAAGATCAAGGCTGCAAGTAGCTGAAACCCCCAATTCAAACCGGTTTGTCACTTGTTATTTCACGTAACGTAACAAGAGGCAGAAGAGGGTGCCGCTCAAGCAAGATACAATCAGTATTCGAAGTCATCAAGGCCTAGGTTTCTTCTCTGCAGGACGCACTTCGTAGCGGCACCTTGTGACCATGGTGCCATTCCAGGTGTCACATCCCAATCCAGCTCATGGGCGAGAGAGAGCCCAACTCTCCTGCAGCCGCTTTCCCAAGCGCTCCTCCCAGAGACCTCCCCTCTCACATCTCATTGGAGGCGCTTGGTCACATGACGACTCCTGAACCAATCACTGGTAAGGGACCCGGGCTGCCCGATGCGTTTAGAACCAGTCAGGATTTGACCACAGTCACCTTCCTCTGACGGTGGAGGGAGGAAACACCCGAGAAACATTGAGCTTCTGTTCAGGAGAAGGAGGTGGTGGGTGGCAAGCGGACAACAGGGCCTGCTGTATACACTATTTACATTTAAATGGCAAACAAAGCAGGTCTGGTCCTGTCCAACCTCTCCTAAATCCCCCATTTCTCTCTCCCTCCTTTTTAATCCCTCGATCCTAGCTGTAATTGCAGAGAGCATAAACCAAATCAACTCAATTAGGACTTTGTATTTTTAGGGGTGCCTGGGTGGCTCAGTCGGTTAAGCGTCTGACTCTTGATTTCAGTCTCAGGTTATGATCTCATGGTTCATGAGTTTGAGCCTCTCAACCAGCTCTAGGCTGACAGCTTCAAGCCTGCTTGAGATTCTCTCTCTCCTCCCCTCTCTTTCTCTGCTTCTCCTACCCACCCCCCAAATAAATAAATGTTTTTAAAAGACTTTTTTTTTTTAAGGAATTTACTGGTTTCTATTAACTGAAAAGTTGAAGGGGAGATTGGAGCCAGCTCGATCAAGGGGATGAAATGGTATCTTTGAGGAGGGCTGGATCTTTCTCTCAATCCCTTCATTGCCAGCTCTGTCAGCTTCCTTCTCAGGCAAGCGCGCACTCGCGCTCTCGCTCTCTCTCTCTCTCTCTCTCTCTCTCTCTCTCTCTCTCTCTCTCTCCTCAACAGATACGGCCTTTGGCAACTAAAGGCTTCCATGGTCGCCAGTACCAACTCTGTGCCTTGGAGCATCCTAAGCAGAAGCCATGTTTCAGGAAGTGATGTCTGACCACGGGCTGGCTGGTTGGGAGAGAGAAGAAAACGGAAAGAGGAAGACCAGATGGGAGGTGGGAATGGACAAGTAAGCTGAGTGGGGGCCAGAGGGTCTGGTGACCAATTCCTTGCCTGGTCCTTCGAAGCAAAGGAGAGTCTTGGTCCCAATGCCTGATCATGTCATTCAAGGTCTGGCCCCAACCAGACTGTATCTCCTGGAGCTCAGCAGCAGCCCCCCCCCCCCCCCCGTTTCCAGGGAAATCATGAGAACACGCCTGCTGAAGCCCTTGTCCCACCTCTGCCACCCTTCCCTGCCTGTCTGCACAGCTGCACCTTCAGCCAACCTTCCAGGTGTAAGCTCACCCCTCCTGACAACTCCCCCATCAGGGATTTCCTCCTTCCTTGAACAAACGCACTACCCATTACTGTCCACTCCTGGAATCTGCCTTTGCCTTCTCCATCCCCTCCCTACCGAGCCCACCTGCAGACTCGGCATCTCCACCCCCAGGAAGGAGAGTCCCTAGAAGCTAGAGTTGAAGAATTTCCAGAAATCCAATACTAAGTTACTCTGGTTGCCAGTTCAGCTTTGACCCTGTGTCCCAGTGTGATAACGTGGGTTCCTAACTTGCGCCCTGCAACAGCAATGACACCCAACGTTTCCAAGCACTAAGTGTTTCGCATGTGTTATTTCATACTAAACCAACATTAGTACTTTTCCTGTCTTACAGGGTCAACCGAGGCACAGAGAAGTTAAGTAATCTGCCACCATTCAAAGAAAAGAACACGTGGGCGCCTGGGTGGTTCAGTTGGTTAAGCGTCAGGCTTCGACTCAGGTCATGATCTCAGGGTTCTTGGGTTCGAGCCCCACATCGGGCTCTGTGCTGACAGCTAGCTCAGAGCCTGGAGCCTGCTCAGATTCTGTGTCTCCCTCTCTCTCTGACCCTCCCCTGCTCCCACTGTCTCTCTCTGTCTCTCAAAAATAAATAAAAAGCATAAAAAAAAAAGAATACAGACGCCACCTCTCATTGAGAAAGTGGCAAACTTTTAGGACAGCACATGGAACTAAACTATTCTTGGAACCATTTATAGAAAAACAGTCCACCACACAGTGCTCTTTCTTTTGAAAATTATTTTCAAATAATTTTAGAATTGTGTAAGAGTTGCAGAGATAGCACAAAAAATGTTTGCATGCCCGCCATCCAGGCCCTTCTAGCCTTAAGTTCTTACATAACTGGGAGACGTTTATTATGGCACAGTTAGTCATTGGGGTCTCCTTAATTTCCGATCTGTGCAGTTTCTTGGTCTTTCCTTATCTTTCATGGTCATGTTCCTTTTGAAGAGAACTGGGTCAAGTGTACATTCTCACTTTGGTAAACATCTACTCTCACATTGTGCTTCAACGCTGTACGAAATTTAAAAAGTAAATAAAATCCCATGACCCGTGTAAAAAGCAATAAAGAAAGAAAGCTTGTTTAGAATGGAGTCCAGAGGCCGGCAGGTGGGGTCTCGTCCCCTGTTGTGCATCTTCAATTGCGGATCCAAGTGGAAGAGATGCACCTTGCAGATCAATACTACTGTAGCTACTAGTTTACTCTCCTGGGAGGAATAAGAAAGGTTTCCTCCCCCCCTAGCAACAGCTCAGCCAATGAGAGAGTGTCACAGCTCAGCCAATGAGAAGCCACTATGCTTGGACCTCCCAGCTTACTCCAATGGACTTTTGGCTTAGAACAGACCTTCCTGCCTCCCGACTTTCCTCTACTGAAGTGTTCCTCTCCTTTGTTTCCCAGACTTGCCTATGCTTTTGCCTCAACTTGTTGGTGAGAGATTGTAATTCTCTGCTATTCCCAAACAAACCCATTTTCTTGCTGGGTAAAATAACTAGAAGTTTTAAGGTTGGCAGCACAAAGTAGCTACGTGTCGGATGCTTTCCCCATTATACGTGACCTTATAGAGATTGAGACTTCCCCAGGCCAGGGAAATGAGCCTCTTTCTTATCTGGAAAATTATTCATTGGCTAATCTGAGCCTCAGTTTCCACATCTGATAATAAAAGGGGTACACGGTGGGCTATGTGACTTCCAAACTCTGCCTTAGCTTCAAAAGTTGATTAAAATAATTTTTTTTTGCTTAAAACGTATTTTTTGAGCCTTAATGGTCAAATGTCTACTTTAATTTTAAAGCAATTAAGCAACATTAAATTAGTTTCTTTTAAAGTCTGAAACCTAGGGGCACCTGAGTGGCTCAGTCAGTTAAACATCCAACTGGATTGTGGCTCAGGTCATGATTGAAACAGGGTGTTGTCGAAAAAGACCACCAAGTGCCGAATAGAAGCAAGGCAAGATTTTATTCACAGCCGAGCCAAACCTGGCCTCCTGATCTTAAGGAGAAAAGAGCAGAGAATGGCCTCGAACAAAGGTGGCGGTGAGCTTATATGGATTTCAGCAAGGCAGAATACGGCATTATTTAGTTAGCCAATCACAATTTGCAGCATTTCATGGTAGTCAATTATATTGTGATACACAGATGTTCGTTTTGGCAGGAACCTATCATTTTAAACTTCTTTGTCTTTTAAAATGACCAATCATAGTTAGACACCTAAGATACCGCGGGGCAGTGACTATGTGACTTTTACCTGTTGACCTTGTCTTGGCCAGATCTTCGTAAAGGGGTGGGGGAGGGTTTTGCAACCTAAGTTATCTATCTAGCAAACGGGCGTTGTTACAGAAGTGAGATGAAGCAGTTAGTAATTCCTGAGAACTCTAATAGGGAAACTACATAAGCTTTTATATCAATCATTTATGAAATGTGAGTTTAAGCTGAACTTATATACAGTAAGCTTTCTGATATCTTATAAGTTGACCTATTACAATGATCTCACAGTTCGTGAGTTCAAGCCCCACATCAGGCTCCATGCTGACAGCACAGAGCCTGCTTGGGATCCTCTCTCTCCCTCTCTCTCTGCCTCCCCACCCACTCACGCCCATGTGCACGCTCTCTCTCTCTCTCTCTCTCTCTCTCTCTCAAAAGATAATAAACTTTAAAAAATAAAAAAAAAAAATAAAAGCATGAAGTCTGAAACCTAAATTGCCTCTGCCTCTGGGCATTCCCCTCTCCCTTCCTCACCCCTACAGACTCAGGGCTCTGGGAGGGCAGGGGTGAGGCTCAGCACTCAGA
The DNA here is from genome assembly GCA_004023785.1 of Mungos mungo. Taxonomy (NCBI): domain Eukaryota; kingdom Metazoa; phylum Chordata; class Mammalia; order Carnivora; family Herpestidae; genus Mungos; species Mungos mungo. The sequence goes on from PISW01009523.1 coordinate 52,486, forward strand.
GCATTTCTGGTGGATGAATGCAATCACTTGCAGATGTGTCTCCTTGTTGCCCTGTTTCTATTACAAGTTCACGAACTCCTATAACTTCCAAGTACATTTTCCCCCTCCCAAACTACACAGTTAGGTCCTCCAGGGAAACAACGTGAGGTACTATTTCCTTTCTCTCTTCCACACTGTGCCTACTGTCTCCACCTCGGGGCACTCGAGAAATGCTGTGGAATGACCCGCTCACTCCCTGAGCCTCAGTATGACTGGCTCTGGGTGCATCCCCTGTGAAGACTGTGCCATTTATTTATTCAACAGATATTTATGGAACACCTAATATATGCAGGGGGCGGGGGAGGCTTCTCTAGAGGCTCAGTCCCATTTTCTCCGGACTAGGATGGCCAGCCTCAGATCAAGTGATGTGCAAGCATGACTCTGAAAACCCCCCACCAGCGGATGCCAAAGCAACGTGCGTGTGGGTTTAAGATATTTTATCCTGGAGAAATACTTTATTGGTTTTGCTTCACATTTTGGTCGTTCTCATGTTACTGTGTTTTGTTTTATTCATTTCTAAGAGAGAAAGAGAGAGAGAGAATGGAGAAGGGGTGGGGGAGGGGGAGAATCCCAAGCAGGCTCCACGTTGTCAACACACAGCCCGATGCAGGGCTCAAACTTATGAACCATAAGATCATGACCTGAGCCAAAATTAAGAGTCAGACAATTAACAGACTGATCCACCCAGATGCCCATGTTTTGTTTTGTTTGGTTTGGTTTTTGACTCAAGTGGCCTATTCATAAAGAAAAGCCTGGATGTGGGACAGCCTAGAAATGACACATAATAAAGGTAAAATGAGGTGTTTGGGTCTAGATTCCTCCGATTTGCGAGGAGGCCAAGTAGGCCCAGTGATGGAGGCAGGGCTTGGAGGTTCACTCAGCTCCGCCTTCCTTGAAACAAAAGGATGTGATTTGGAAGTCACTAGACAGCAGGAGACCCCCAGTTCTTCTGGAAACCAAACCCCTCTTCCAGTATGGCACCCCCCTGCTCAAGTGACCAGCCAAGCACACCCTGAAATGGCCCATGCCTCCAAGCTGGAGGCCCTCCCATCCCACTGGTCCCTCTCTGTTCAAGAAAGAAACCCTTTTGCTTTCAAAAGGGATCCAAGAGTTTAGGGAAAAAAACTATCTATTGAACTTTGTGTCTTCCTTTGGTCTCTTGGTAAGACAGATTTGGGTTTTGATTCTTTCAAAATGAGAAATTTGCCTTGTTCTGTAAGATCAGAGGTTGAAGGATTTTCTCTCTTTTTTCCCTCTGTTTTCCTTTTTGAAGCCCCAGGGGCACCGACTGTTGAGAGAGTGGGCCCCAGCTCTCCCAGAAGCACAATGCGAGCACAGCCAGGCTGTGCTCCCCATTGCTGGATTCCAGCACCTTCGTGGGGGGCCACCCCATCCTCACCCATGATGGGGCAACGCTGTGCCTGACAGGTAAGAGGGGCTCTTCTTAATGAACCCCCAAAGGCCTGGGTTGTTTAATGGAAGGAGCTAGTAGTGACCCCGTCTCTAAATTGTCCCACGACCTTGAGCAGGTCGCTGAGCCTCTCAGATCTGTGTGTCGGCTGTAACATGCAAGGTGGAGCCGGACTGGACGTGCCGGTCTACATCCTCCAGACTGATGCTGACACCGCGAGAGATCACTACGCTCTGGGTCCTGTACAGACCAAAATTGGTTGTCCCCATCATAAAACATGAATAAAGCTTTTTTCTCCCCCAGGCACCAAGGAGTTTGTGTGTGTGTGTGTGTGTGTGTGTGTGTGTGTGTGTGTGTGTGAGTAGTCACTAAAAGAATACTTTGCAGGATACATGGAATGAAGACGTGAAAGGGGAGGGGCTGGGGATGAAAGATACATTTACAGATGCAGTCAAAGGTGCCTTCTGGGTCAACCTGTCTGCTTGCTGGCACCTGTTCCTCTTTCTCCACTGCTCGGTTCTCTTTTGGAGGCCCCCTCCTGCCCCTCTGCAGATGCTCTGGAGGGAGAAAGGGCCAGCGGGGCTCCTGGGAGAGGCCAGCCACACTGCTCCCTGAAAAGTGAAGAGTGGGCCCAGTGCCAAGCCCAGAGGCACATGGGAAGGGCCCCCCCCTTAGGGCATCACTGCCCTGAAGAGACCCTCCATTCCTCCCTGCTGCCCGGATCCCCACAACTGCCCTGCTCCTGTCTTCCTGAGACCCAGGCGTTCAGTTTTGTCTTCTGTTCTGCGTCACCTGCATCATTCCACCAAATGCGACTTCCATTTAAGTTAGCCAGAGGCAGACTCTGTTGCTTGCAACCAAGGCATTCTAACTGTAATGAGCACTTCATGTCTTCTCTCCCTCTCTTGCAACCTATTCTTAAAAAAACAAGGAAGGGAGGAAGGAAATGAAATAAAGGATAGGAGGACATTTGTGTTTTTAAGATTCATTTTAGCCACAGAGCCATTTCCCCCGATCAGATCGGATGTGGCCTGCCCAAGACGGAGGAAACAGGGCTGCTTGTTCCTTTCAGCTTCCTCCAGCCTGTGACCCATCGCTGGGCACTGGGTTCTGCCTCCTGAAAAGCAATCGAGGCGGTTGGATATGTTTCCCATCTGTCCTGGTGAAGAGACACGGGGAGCCCCCCTGCCCTCAGACCTGCTCCCTCACATCCACACATCTCACCGCCACCTCCTCTGTTAATATTCCCATGTGGGGAAGTTCAGTAGCCTTGGGGAGAGGGGACGAGGTGGGGGAGGAACAGCATCACTTAGGGAGCAGCGTCAGCGCTCCAGACACAGCAAGGAGTTTCACATAGGTTTTCGTTAACACACCAAACCCACAAGGTGAGTTCCGTTACTGTGATTTTGCAGATGAGGAAACCCAGAAGCCAAGACCCTGGCGGGAAGGCTCACGGCTCTCGGGGCGGAGCTGGGACTTGAATCAGGTGCCTTGTGACCCAACACAGGGAGATGGTCACCTGTCAGGCTCTGCTCTGGGGTGCACAGCATGCCTCTCCCTGCGCATGCGAATCGCCAGCCATCCCAGCCCCGCCCCTCATCACACCCCCTCCATCGCATTGTTTTTTCTTCTGTGGGCCTTTTTCCCCCTTTGTCTTACCGTAGCTCCTCCTCCTTCCGTCCACACGTTAGCCTTTACTGAAGTACTGAATGAAAGAACAAGGAACATATGGAAGGAGTACAGTGTAAAGGTAAAGAATAGAGGGTCTCTGGGGCGCCTGGGTGGTTCAGTTGGTTAAGCATCCAACTTGAGCTCAGGTCATGATCTCACGGTTTGTGAGTTCGAGCCCCGTGTCAGGCTCTGTGCTGTCAGCTCAGAGGCTGGAGCCTGCTTCGGATTCTGTGTCTCCCTCTCTCTCTGCCTCTTCCCCGCTCATGCTCTGTCTTTCTCTCAAAAACAAATAAACATTAAAATAAAAATAGAGGGGCACCTGGGTGGCTTAGTCAGTTAAGCCTCTGATTTCGACTCAGGTCAGGATCTCACGGTTTGTGGGTCCGAGACCCTCGTCGGGCTCTGTGCTGACAGCTCAGAGCCTGGAGCCTGCTTCAGATTCTGTGTCTCCTTCTCTCTCTGCTTCTTCCCCTGCTCACACTCTGTCTCTCTATCTCTCTTTCTCTCTCAAAAATAAACAAACATTAAAACAACTTTTATAAAAGGGATAGAGAGTCCATCATCAGATGGCCTGGGTAAATCCCAACTCTACTACTCATGAGCTGGGTGGCTTTGGGCAAGTTAGATAACCTCTCTGTGCCTCATTTTCTTCACCTGGAAAATAGGAGATAACAATATTACTTATCATGGGGGACTCCTGAGTGGCTCAGTTGGTTAAGTGTCCAACTCTTGATTTCGGCTCAAGTAATGATCTCACAGTTCATGGGATCAAGTCCCACATCTGGCTCTCTGGTAACAGTGTGAAGCCTGTTTGGGATTCTCTCTCTCTCTCTCTCTCTCTCTCTCTCCTTCTCTGCCCCTCTCCACAGTCACTCATGTTCTCTCTCTCTCTCTCTCTCTCTCTCTCTCAAAATAAATAAATGTAAAAAAATACGTATTACCTACCATGGTAGGTAGAACAGTGACCCCAAAGATGTTCACATCCTGACCCCCTAATCCCTAGAATATGTGAATATGTCACATTATTTTAAAAAGTGAAGCAGTCACCTGACTTTGAAATAGAGTATTCTGGATTACCCAGGTGGGTCCAATGTAATTACAGGGCCCTTAATTGTGGAACAGGGAGGCAGGAAAGTCAATGTCATAGTGAGAACGACTTGACTGGCATTGGTGGCTCTGAAGATGGAAGGGGCCATGAGCCATGGAACAAAGGCAGCCTCTAGAAGCTGGAAAAGGCAAAAAAAAAAAAAAAAATTAATTCTCTGCAAAGCCTTCAGAAACAGACTGGCAGACACCCTGATTTTAACCCTGTGAGACCCATTTCAAACTTCTGACATCCAAAACTTCAAGAAAATGAAAATGTGTGTTGTCTTAAGCTATTAAAGTTATGGCGACTTGTTACAGCACCTCTGCGAAACTAGCCCACCTAACTCACAGGGTTGTTGTGAGGATCGTAAGTGAAGTTGCCGGACAGGCAAGAACTGGGTGAGGTAGGTTGGTGTGCAGAGGTGGGAGCTGTCCAAGGTGCTGTTGTCTGTGCGCATTCCCTCTGACCGCCCCTGTCCACCCACCTCTAAACAGAGAGCCCTGTACCTTCAGTGCCTTAATTACTTTGGAACACTTCTTTATAATCACACACCCGATGACTCCCTTCATCATGCTGAATTCTGAATTGCACTTGAAGAGGCTCATACAATGTTAGCCCTCTGATTAGCTTCTTTCCGAGCTCCAAAATGAAGCTAATCAGAGTGGAGGAAAGATCATACCGTGTGCCCTGGGAGGGTGGCGAGGGCAGGGGATCTCGCTATCATAATTTTCTAATTAAGGCTTTAAGAGCTTTTAAAGAGCCAGCTCATATCACCCTGCAGGCCTGGGGCCCTCATCCCCAGCCCCTCCGTAAGCATGAGGTCTCAGACTGGCCTTTCCGGAATCAACTCAGCTGCCCTTAGCACCTCGGCCACCCTGGCCTCTCCTCCCCTGAGGTTATACCCCAGCTGTCAGTCTGCCCGGCCAGCTCCTGAGATTGGGATCAGACTCCCATGCTGCATGGTCTGTGGAGCCCCAAGTCCCCTCCAAGATCTTGGGGATTTTCAAGCGGGTCTGGTTTTCCCCTGGTCACATCTGCCCATAAGGAAGCTAATGACGTTTAAGCTCCAGAGCCACTCCCCCGTGGGAGACCCTAGCAAATCGTTCACATGGTCATGTGCTCAGGTAAATTGTCTAAAGTTTGATATTTTTATATTCTTTTTCTTTTATGGGATCTCCCCAAACGGTAGGAGCTTCAGGTATTATGAAATTTGGATCTGCCTCTGCACCTGGGCCCCTGGCTCTAGGCCACAGGGCACTCACCCCCACACAAAGTTCAGCCCTTTGTGTCCCCCGCAAAAGATGCCAAGGCGTTACTGGGTGTGGTAGCTTTCTCTCAAGTAAGCGTGTGTGAGCATGTGCTGGTGATGCCAAGAAAGGGTTTATGACTGGCCTGGGCTTTTCTTTCTAAGGTTGGAGTGAGCACACCCAAGGGCCTGGGGGATAACGCAGTCATGAGGGTGCGGGGGGCAGGGGGGGGGACCTGAAAGCAGAGGTCACTGGGAGAAAGGAGGCTGGCTGAGAGCCTTGATTTAACAAAACAACAACAGCGTGTGTTGGCTGAGATGGTGGTCCTAGGTCCATTTTTCTCCCAACGCTTTGGAAATCCCCAGGACTTCCGTCCAGCTGAGTAACACCCAGAGGGGACAGTTCCCTCCTTTGTGCCCATCTGGAGCCTAACAGTTGCTCATCGTGGTTCCCCTAATACTTTGCTGCATGTTTTTGTTTATGTATGTGTCTCTGCCCCCACAATCCTCTGTCTATTGATGCCAGGATAACATACTAATTTTTTTCTGTTCCTCCTCATTTTGCGTGGGCCCTGGAACAATATTTCCTGAAAAAAATTCCTACTTACGAAACAGTGACAACATTAGCAGTTATCCCATAGGGTAATTTTATAGATTGAATGAGATAATCATCCAGAGTTATTAGCACAGGTTGACACAGAGGAAATACTCAAGAAGGGTCCCGTTAACATTTTTTTAAGTTTATTTTTGACAGAGAGAGAGACAACACATGCGAGTGCATGAGTAGGGGAGGGGCCGAGAGGAAGAGAGAGAATCCCAAGCAGGCTCAGAGCGTCAGCACAGAGCCTGGGGACACGGGGCTCCAGCCCACAAACCCAGAGATCATGACCTGAAATCAGGGGTCTGACACCCAGCCGAATGAGCCACCCAGGTGCCCACCTTGTTCACATTCCTGAATGAATTAATGAGAGGCTTTGGTTTCATTCACTAGCACAAGCCTTTTCATAGGCTTGGAATCCCTTTCCTGTCCTTTTTCTAATCTTTACCTTTGAGAGACAGAGAGTGAGCGGGGGAGGGGCAGAGAGAGAGAGAGAGGGAGAGGGAGACACAGAATCGGAAGCAGGCTCCAGGCTCTGAGTTGTCAGCACAGAGCCCGACACCGGCTCCAACTCCCGAACAGTGAGATCCTGACCTGAGCCCAAGTCAGACACTTAACCAAGCCACCTGGCTGCCCCTTTTGTGTCCTTTCCTTGCTATAGAGAACTAAAAGAACCGGGATGATAAAAGGAAGGGAGGAAAGCCAGTGGAATGACAGCTATTGAACTATATACAACTACAGAACAGATTTTTCCTTTTAAATCTCCAGGGGTCTGAGAGTAACTGAAGGAAGCGCCACCCATCATTGGGACCCATGTGCCATCAGTGGACGCTGCCTTGTCTTCAGAAGACTCATTCAAGTTTCCTAGCCACATGCCAGCCACAGTGCTCGGGACGTTCGCTACACTCTTCCTTAAGCTTCTCAGGAGCCCTGTAAATGGGACCCTACTAGGCAGCAATGCGGAGCGAGAACCGAGAGACCGGTGCTGAGACTCGGATGTGTTTATAATTAGGGGGAAAGGAATAGAAGAGGGGCTTCAGGAGAGAGAAATTCGGCTGGAGACATCAGAGACGTGGTATCTAGGACTCCGGGGAGGAATGCCAGGAAGTGGGGTGGAAAGGGTCAGGGAGGACCCAGAGGAGGACTGCGGATGGTGGACAGGCTGACGGTGGAGGCTGAGTGACCCGGAGGAGGACTAGGAGCAGCTGTGAAGGAAGCCGGGGGGGGGGGGGGGGGGGGGGGGGGGGGGGGGGGGGGGGGGGGGGGGGGGGGGGGGGGGGGGGGGGGGGGGGGGGGGGGGGGGGGGGGGGGGGGGGGGGGGGGGGGGGGGGGGGGGGGGGGGGGGGGGGGGGGGGGGGGGGGGGGGGGGGGGGGGGGGGGGGGGGGGGGGGGGGGGGGGGGGGGGGGGGGGGGGGGG
>PISW01009524.1:0-59966 GCA_004023785.1 Mungos mungo
GCACGTGCACGGACGTCGGGTGCCCCTTGCCCCGGGGCACACGGACGGGAGGGAGAGTCACAGCATAAACACGCCGGGCTCTGGTTTCTCCTGGATGCCAAGTATGTGGCACATTTTCAATATTCAAACAAACATGGATAGATTTTGGAGCAGAATATAGAATCTCTGTAATTTTTTAGGATAAAACAGAAAACTTCAAAGAAATTCCATCCTGGCAGCAGCCTGGCTAGAGGGGAAATCACAGATACCTCCCTTCCACCGCCTCCCGGGTCCTTGCCTGTTCTCTGCCAGGGGGGCCCTGGGGGAAAGCACCAGAAGCCTGTGCTGGCCGGCAGCTCCTACGGAGCCTGAGCCCCTACAGCCCTGGTTCCTGGAGCCAGACGCGCTGAGGGGAGGGAGGGAGGGAGGGAAGAGGGAAGGAAGGAAAGAAGGATGAAGGGATGAGGGAGGAGAGAGGGGAAGGAGGAAGGAAGGAGGAAGGAGGAAGGAAGGAAGGAGGGAGGGAGGAGGGAGGAGGAAGGAGGGAGGAGGAAGGAAGGGAAGCAAAGAGGAGGAGGCAGGGCGGAGGCGGTGACAGGAGGGGCTGCACGTCGGTCTCCCTGGGGAGCCGGAGCCCCCACCCCCGCCAGCCCCCAGCAGCATGTGGCCGCGGACAGAACCCCGGGCGGTGTGCGGGGCAGGGTCCCGGGGGCGTGAGCACACCCTGCGTTTCGAAGACTCAGGGCTTCTTTCTTCTCGAAGAAGAATCCCAAGCATCTCATTAGTTATTCCTACTGGTTACACGGCGAGATGACAGTGTTTTGCGTCTACAGTATTAGATTAAATAAATGCATCTCATTTATGTTTTCACTGCGTCCAGCGAACCCTCGGTGTTATTCACGTGGCGTGTGCCGTGTTTCTGCGGGTGTCAGCTGGAGTGCCAGGCGCTCGCCCACAGGCCACTGGTGGGTGTTTCGGGCACAGTCTGTCCTCCAAGCCGCATCGGCTCCCCCTCGTCCGCCCTCGGCCCCCTGGTCCGGGAACCCCCGCTTCCCTCGGCCGCTCCGAGCAGCCGCGGGTCAGCACGCGGCGCGGGCCTGTGCGGTCGGAACAGTCTCCTTCCTGGAGGTCTTGGCAGGCCTGCTGTCCCATCATCAGTGTGACAGGCCAGCAAGTCCCCCCCATAGTCTGTGTTCTCTTTCTTACCTGGTTAAAGGCAATGGCACCACTTGCTTCCTGGGAGGCCGCTCTGAGCCGCTCGCGGTTCAGGGGAGGCTGGGGGCTCCGAGGCCCGGGGGCTTGGCCGGCTCACGCTGGAAGTGGGCGGGGAGGCCGGGCCTGGGGCGGGGAGGTGAGGTGCTGCCCTCCTTCCCAGCACCCAGTTCCGTCACCGCACAGGGCAGGATGACCCGTGTTGTCGCCACTGCCCACGCCCCGTGGTGGACACCACTGGGCAGCTGCGCCACCGTCCTCGCCAGGGCCTCTCTCCGGCTGCAAAGGCCTGCGGGGGCCAGATAAATGCTTCCCTGCCTCCCGTGAAGCCGGGGGGCTGCCCCGTGGTTCTGCCCCGTGGTTCCGTTCTTGGCAAAAAGCCAGGGGGAAGTCAGAGAATTTCAGGGAAGAATTTTATTCCTTGATAAGAGAAAAGAAGTCACGTGAAGGGTCATCACAAGACAGTTTTTTACTGTCCCTGCCACGGACTGGGGCCACGAGGGGACGACGTGAGGGAGAAAAGCTGAGGGCGGCGGAGCAGAAAGACGCAAAGGGCCTGTGTTGCCAGGACACCCTCAGGACCTCCTACTCGGGGACGTTTAGAAACATGATGCAATTACATGTTTTTATCATTTAACCTGTCTCTAGCTGAGCATTCGGTCCCTTGCACCGGAAAGCCTCCTGAGTGGTAACTCCGTGGCATCGCAGAGAAAAAGAACTCACGCAAAGAACAAAACCTGTAGTAGACATTAGTGCTTTCTGCAAAACAGAAAGTGAGGGCCTCACCTTCCCAGGCGCTGGCCGGGCGCTGAGCAGTCCTGGCAGCGATGAGTTCCTGGGGCAGACCCGGTGGCCCATGACCAGCGGTGTCACTCCAGTGTCAGACAACGCTGTGAGGCAGGCGCTGCCGTTCTCTTCTCAGAAGAGGGAAGCACGGCCCCGAGGGGTGAGGTCGTGTGTCCAGACCACAGGGCAGGTGCCGGCGGTGGGAGCTGGGCAGGAGCCCCGACCCCGCAGCCGGCCTCTCCTGCTTCTGTGAGCCGGTCTTCTTGGGCGTCTTCTGGTTGTAATGCAGCCGGCATCGACTCTCAGCCTTGTATTTCTCAAGGTAATACCAGTGAGGATGTGGGGGAAGAAGAAAGAAAGTGGGGGGAGGGAGGGAGAGAGAGAGAGAAAGAGAGGAAAGAAGGGAAGAGAAGAAAGAAAGAGTGAAAGAAAGAGAAGGAAAGGGAGGAAAGAAAGAAGAAGGAAAGAAAGGGAAAGAAAGAGAAAGAAAGAGAGAAAGAGAAGGAAGGAACGAAAGAAAGAAAAAGAAAGGGAGAAAAGAGAAAGAAAGAAAGAAAGAGAAAGAAGAAAGAAAAAAGGAAAGGAAAGAAAGAGAAAGACGAAGAGAAAGGAAAGAGAAGAAAGAATGAAAGAGAAAGAAAGAGAAGAAGGAAAGAAGAAAGAACGGGGAAAGAGAAAGAAAAAGAAAAAAAGAAAGAAAGAGAGAAAGGGAGGAAAAGGAAGAAAGGAAAGAAAGAAAGCAAAAGAAGGAAGTGGGACCCCTAGCCCGCCCTCCGTCAAGGCCACGGCCGTGCTCTCCCGGCCAGGCTACCTGCTGTTTATTTGGGGCCACGTTAACGGTGTCAGCTGTTGTAAGTTTTTCTTTCCTGCAGGTCGGCATTTTCTAAATGGACACATCACATTCTCAATCTCAAAATAACACATGAAAGACATAAGAAAGAAAACACGCGGAGCAGGTTTACAGTCTCTCCCTTATGCCAATAAACAGAGGCGGCAAGAGAAGAGACAAGGTGACCAACCTCCCCACACAAGACGTGCTCGTCAGAGGAACGGAAAAGTGCTCACGAGAAGGAATTCAGTTCTGCTCGAATTTAGTCTGGGAGAAACTTGTGGAATAAATCAGTCTCCTTGGGAGAGCAGGGACGGCTCGCTCTCCTGAGAACCCCCTCCTCTCGCACGGCCTGTGGTCTCCGCAGCGACACGGGTCAGTGGAACAGTGTTCACCTCGTGTTTTAGCCCGTCTTTTTTTCCTGGGATTGGTCCCGATGTCCCAAGAACTACCTTCCCCGCGTCTTCTGTCCCAAGAAAGGTTACAGAGGAGTGTCTTTTCAACTCACAAAAACCAACAAAAGAGCCATGTGTGTAAGATGTTAGACATAGTTGGAGTTTTCTGTGTTGTGGCATGAACGTGACCTGGCCCCAGACTCCGGCACGCTAATGATAGTAAGCATTTTGAAGCGTTCACCGTACGACGCACGTTACATCCTTGAAAAACCCGTGAAAGTTGGTTCCCGTGTTAGGGCCGTTTTACAGAGGAAGAAAGTGAAGTTAAACCCCCCGTTGGAGGTCACAGAGCGGGGATGGGGAGAACCTGCACGGAGTCTGAGTCGGCCTGACCTGGAGCCCTCTCCCTGCCGCTGGTCGGCTCAGAAACGAGCCTTCTCGCTTTGGAGCCCCCGGGAGCGACCCGGAGTCAGGGACACGGGCACCTTCGTCTCTCACACACGCGAAGGGAAGGATTGCCCCGGGTGGCCGCATGCCACGTTCCGTAGAGTCCGGCAGGCGGCCGGCCACGTGTGCTGGCGGCAGCGTGTTCCCGCGCCGTGGGCATCGTCCGTAGTTCTGGATTTCAGCGGGTCTGGCGGGCGTGGGTGTCTTCTCAGTTTTCACGTTTTCTCGGTGGAAAGTCACGTTTAGCACTTTTTCATATGCTAGTTGGCCGTGTACGTCCTTTGCAAGTTGCCTTTTCATTGTTCTTGCTTTTTTAAAAAATTGACTACTTTGTCTTTTTTTTTTATTGATTTGTAGAAGTTCTTTACATATTGAGTTCTTGCTCAGCTCTGTGTTGGTGGCATCTGGTTCTCCTTGTAAAGTTGTTTTAATTTTGATAAAGTTCAACTTATCAGTCTTCCTTTTTGGTTAGTGCTTTCTGTGTCCTGTGTAGGAAACCTTGGCTTCTGCACTGATCTCTAAAGCAGTGGTCCCCAGATGCTGCTGGGATTTCCTTGAGGGTGTGAGTTCAGCTGTCATCGATGGGGACAGAACAGCCTCTTGGTTCCCGGGGCTCACTCCTGGGTCCTGTGTGCACTCGCTCAGCGGGGGGTGGGGGGAGCCACGCCGTGGGGGGCTCACTCGGGGAGGGGGGAGCCGCGGGGGGCTCACTCGGGGAGGGGGGAGCCGCGGGGGGCTCCGGGAAGGAGGCGTGCGTCTGTGGCTCTGGGACGCCTGGGTGAGGTCCCCACCTGCGCTAGAAAGTAGATCCACGTAGATGAAAATTCTTTTGAAGGAAGATTTTGCTTCATTTTCAGATAGAAAAGTGGAGAGCAGTCCTGTTTCACGGGAAAAGTGTGTCTTTGAGCTCCTGGACTTTTCAGACACCGTGTCTCTGTTTGCAAAATAAACAGTGAAAGGAGGAAAGGAGAGAATGCATTTTAATGGGGTCGTCGCTGGGACGCGGGTTCTGTGCCTCCCGCTGCGCACAAGGGGAGGGAGGACCGTCCGCCTCCGTCGGAGGAAACTGGCCGGTGTGGGTGGCGGCCGGCCCGGGACCTGTCTGGTGACGACTTTCCCAAGGAGGAAGGTTCCGGACATGAGAGCCCAACGTTCTTTAGTCACAGAGCTGACGATGGCAAAGGACGCGAAACGGGGGTGGCCCTTCCCGCCTCTCAGTGACTGCGCCCCCACCCGTCACGGGCCGACGGAGGATCAGGAAGGAGACGGAAACCTTAGAGGTGGTTCTCGTTCTTCCTTTCTGCCCTCCCTCCTTATTCCCCCCTGCCTGCCCCCTGCCTGCCCCCTGCCTGGCCCCTTCTCTCTGGGTGGCGTCCTTGGGCCTCGACCTCACGGCTTCAGTTTATAGGTGACGAAACTGAGCTCAGAAGTCATATGACTTCCTGAAGGGGCCGCGGCCGCGTCAGCGGGTGAGAAGGTGCTGAGATAAGCTGGCACTGACTTAAATGAGTCTAGAAACCAGATCTTTGGTAGCGTGTCATCTTCTGACCTCCAAGGTCCCAGGATGAGATGTGGTCAGAGTCAGGGCTTGTTCTGCCCCGGGGTTTCAGGCCATCGTGGGGCCGAGCTGGGCTCTGCAGACCTGCTGGCCGCCCACCCCGATTTTCCCAGGGGGAGTCTTTCCTGCAGCTGGGTGAGACCGTCCATGCTGGGTGTCCTCCGTGCGCCCTTGGACCTGGCCCCACCTCCCCGCCCTGCTCCGTCCCCCGGGAGGCGGATTGGATGGGCGGCTTCCTAACTCCCCACCTTCGGCTTGGGTTTGGCCCCCGGGAGGCAGGGCAGGGGCCGGGGCGGGAGGAGAGAGGCTGGGGTGTTTGTCCCCTCAGTTTTCTCTGCCCAGCTCCTGCCGCGGCCCCGGCTCCAGTCCAGTGGCCCTCGCTGCGCGGCTCCCTTCCCCGGACGCTGGCACCTGCTGCCCCCTCCCTGCGCACCGGCCGCCCGGGACATCGGCCCCCCCCCCCCGGATTCCTTCAGTTCTGCCTCACCTTCCCCAGTCCCTCTGTTCACCACTACTCAAGTCGCCTCTTTCTAATGTGCCTTTGATTCTTGCTGGGACCCTCAACGAAATACCGCCTGACTCAGCACCCTCCACCTTTAATATTTACGGAAAGGACAGAAAGACCGGAATACTCACAACAGAAGTGCCGGGTGATACCCCAGGCTGAGCTCCCTGAACCAAGTGACGTGAGGCTGTCAGCGTGCTGGCCGGCCGGAGGTGGGACGGTCCGTTTCCGTGGGGACGGACACCAAGCTCTGAAGGCTATTTCTGTGTCATTTCCAAACAGCTTGGATTGCATTTTAATTAACTTGCCTTGAAATTAAGATGCCTCACTTTTTTGGAGCCAGGCTCAGACTTTCCTATTGCAAAGGAAATGCTTTCATAAATCAAAGCGAACGGGGGCTGGGCACTGAGGGAGGCAGATAGTTATACATGGGTGTTTTATATTCTACTCTTGTGCGAAACTGTAAATGTGTGCTTTGCAAGAGGCATTTTCCAGACGGCAGCCGGCAAGTCCCGAGGACGCTCTGCGTGCGCTCCCTCCGCCTCCCCTCCAGGCCCCCCCGTTCACGCTGGGTTGTGGGTGCAGGAGGTGGCAGTCAGGTCAGACCTGGGGTCCACGGTCCACTAGCTGTGTGACCAGGGGTACGTTACCTGGCCTCTGAGCCCGTGTGCTCAGGCACCCCCCTCACACTCCAGCCCCCACTGGCTGGCCCCTGGCTGGCATCTCGGCTGCTCTGGGAACCCCCAAACTCCCAGATCTGCACTTCCCCCGGGAGGGGTCGGAACGGCTCAGGGGTGTGGTGTTTCCTCTTGATGAAGCAAAGAGTGAGACTATTCAGAGAAAACACCAAGTTACTCAGACTCATGGCCCTGGTGGGGAGTCTCTGGGGAACAGGGCGTTTGCACTGCAGGGAGCCTCCTAATTACCGGGGAAGGAAGAGGCGCATTTATGGTGGAGAATCCAGGGGACCCCGCCTTAACCCAGTGCTCAGAAGTCACCCTGCTGTCCCTGGTCCCCTGCCGCCATGTCCTGAGGGCACAGCGTAATTTCTGGGCCGTTCCTGCCCTGGGCACACAGCCTGGGTCAGACAGTGAGGGGATGCCAGACTGACCCGAATGGAGGGAGTTAGACAGACACCCGGCCCACACCCTCCGGGGGCGCCTGCGTCACGGGAAACAGGAAGATGGAGGGACGGCTCCAGCCAAACGAGGCTGAAGAGACGGGACAGCGGGTGGAGAATGTCCCCCAGGCCAGGGACCCTGCGGCAAATCTGGGTGTGACTCTGCACTGCAGGGCAGTGGCGTGGAGGGACGCCCCTCTGAGCTTCATAATTGTACTGTGGCAGGTCCAAGACGGTCGCCGTGCTGGGGACGCACTGAAGTCGGCCCGGCGGACGGTATGGGGTCCGAGATGTCCTCTCGACAGGCTCGGGGGTCACGGGAGCAAATGTGTGGCCGTGTGCGGGTGAGTGAGGTGTGCACAAGTGTGCGAGTGTGTTGCTGAGTGCTGTGTGCAGAAGCGTGTGAGTGTGTGGCCGTGTGTGAATGCAAAGACGGCCAGATGTTGAAAGGTGAATCTAGGTGAAGGACCACTATTTGCAACAATTTTCCAAAATAAAATATGTTTAAAGACAAAGCAAGTATCTGACGGCCGGCGTTCAGCGGGCATGTGACGCGGGGGTGGGGGAAGGGAGTGAACACCTCTCTTAGGCCCCCCCCTTCAGGGCTGGGGCGCCGTCCCCCATACAGAAGCCGCGTGCACGCACTCCACCAGATGCGGATCGTGCACAACTGAGCTGGGAACCCACACCGACCACGGGGCCGCAAACGTGCGCTCCTCTCGGAAGCAGTGCGGGAAGCACGCTGACGTCCTCCGCCCCCGCGTCCGACGTGACCGTGTCTTCCCTGGTCCCCCCTCCCCCCACCGCCCCGGGAGGCTCCCTGGTGAGTTGTGCCCGCTTCTCGCGGTTTTGCGGCCAGGGCGTCTCCACGTGCCCGTGGTTTCTCGTGGCCGCCTGGTTGATATTCCTCGTGCAGAACCAACAGCCCCCACGGGCATCTGTTTGGTTTCTAAGGGTCCTGGTGGAGGGGGAGAGCCCCAGCCCCAGCCTGCCACCTCCGGAGCCACCGAACCCGGGCGCTGGGCCTCCCGGCGAAGCCGCCCACGCGTCCTCTCTGCTCCCGAGGCGGCAGCGAGGCCGGCTGACCCACAGGGGGCATTAGCCCGGGGCGTGCCCCCTGGTTGCACACGGGCTTCGGGCCTGGCCGTGTGCCTGGAGGGCGAGGCCCCGGCTCCTGGGCCCTCCCTCTGGGACGGTGGGGGCATCACGTGCAGACCCTGCTCTTAACTACGCCACCCCGCGTCTGCTCATCCCTGAGGGAACCGTACAAAAGTTCTGGTTCCCTCAGGGGCACACGGAGCTTTCTAGAAGTTACTTGAATGTGGGTAGTGTAAGCGAGTGAACCCGCATGGAATCGAGTTTGCCTGTCTTCCTCTTTTCTTTCCCTCGCTCACCTCCTCCTTCACAGCGCTCTTCTGTTTTGTCAGAGAAAAGCACAGAATCTTAGTGCGGGAAGTTACCTCGCAGTTTATGACAGGGGGGCCCTTGAGAGGACCCGGCCTTTAAGGGTGCTCCTCAGGGGGGAGAAGCAAAGAGGGCTTCCCTGAGGTATTTTAAAGCCCCTTTTATCCAGGTGACAAAATCAAGGTCAAGTATATCCATTGCCTGTCTATTCATCCATCCATCTGTCATCCATCCGTCATCCATCCATCCCTCCATCCACCCACCCGTCTATCTATCATCCATTCATGATGTATCTACCCATCCGTCATCTGTCCATCCATCTGTCCATCCACCCATCCATCCATCATCCAACATCCATCCATTATGCATCCATCCATCCTTCTTCATTTCCTTTTTTTTTTCTTCATTTCTCTTCAATTGATCATCTGTTTTCTCTCTACCTTAGAATTCCAATATAAAATGATTACCTTTGGAAGCTTCTCTGAACACATTTGAATGGACAAAAAAGAGACAGTTTTGTTTTGGTTCGGGAGCACAGCTGATCTGGGTGGTTGACTTGTCGGGGGGTAGGTTTATCCTCAGGTTATGTGGGAGGCAGTTCACCTGAATTGAACGGGCTCCATATATTTGCAGCTCCAAGGTTTCGATGACCGTGGACAGTGTGCACCGTGGCATTCAGGTGAGGGTGGGACACGGAGGTGTTGGTGAGGACCGTGTCATTGGTGATGTGTTTTCCTGACATGGGGCTCGGCCTTGAGAAAGTTCTCCGTAGGTACAGTACAGCCTCCCTTCCTGTGAGGCACACAGTAGTCACACTCCTGAGAAGTTTAACGCGTGTTGTGAAATTTTTGCACATATTTGTGTGCAAAATAGATACTTATGAGTCGGATTTGAAAATGGATGCTGTCCAGGGAGCATCTGAAAGTCCTGTGGGACACAGGACGCGTTGTCAACGGAAGCTGTGAGCTTGCTGGTAGTTTGGTTGTGATTAGAATGAGAACACGTCACCAGGTGACCCCGAAGCAGAAGGTTATCCAGGGCATCGAACGGTCCTGGACGCCTGGCGCCAGGCAGGTAAAGAGCAGAGTCCGGCGGGGCTGAGGGGTCGGGTTCTGCTCACGCCGCAAGGGGCCAGGGGTGGGGCTGGTCCCCACTCCCGCACCTGCGTGCTCTCTGCCGGGGCCCCTCACGCCGCCGCGCACGGGCTCGCCTGGGGACCAGCTTTAAGTGCACACTCTGATCCTGGAAGACCCGAGGATTCGCATTCCTGACAGGCTCCCCCCAGTGGTGCACAGCCCTCTTCTGGCCTGTTGTGGGGGAACCTGTTTCCAGCACAAACCTGGATTCCCTTGGAGCCGTAAAACCCACATTTACTGTTTTACAGTTTTATTGAGACACAACCGACACACAGCACTGTGTCAGTTTACCTTTACAACGTGATGATTTGGTGTGTGTGTATTGTGTAGTGATCCTCACGATAAGGTTGGTTAACACCCATTACCTCGCGTAGGTGTGTGTGTGCGTGTGTGCGTGTGTGTGCGTGCATGGTGGGAACACTTACCGTCCCTGCGTCGGCAGCCGGCAGTCACACGCTGCAGCAGCATCCGCTACGGCCCCCGGGCCGCGTCCCGGACCCCCTTCCCCAGAACTTACTCCTCTTATAACTGGACGGTCACACCCTTCGCCCGGCGAGTCCCCACCCCCTGCCCCAGCCCCTGGCCACCTCCGTTCTGTTCTCCGTTTCTGCACGTTTGGTAAAACCCACTTCCGATACGGGAGGTCCAGGGCCTGAGGGAGATGCCGTTCTACGCACCCCACACAGTTTGCTGCAAGACGGAGCTGCTGGGTCTGTGCCGGGGCGCCCCCCTGGGGTCAGTCCCCTGTTTCCATTCAGGCAGCGAGGGCTCCCTGAGATGGGAAGGGAGGACGCTTTGTCGGAGATGCCCCATCGTAGACCCACAGGACGCTGCACGGCGCGTGTTTGCAGGGACTGCCTCAAAGCGCCCGCACCACGTGTGTCTGGGTCTCCTTGTGCGAGATGGAATGTTCTGGAACTCGGCGGTGGTGACGGGGGCACAGCATGGTGCAGCGAGGCAGCGTGAGCGCCAGAGCTTCCGTGTGTTTTGCCACGTTGACAGGTTTTCATGGAAGTGCCTCTAGTCACAGCGGGAACCACCAAGGAGCGCCTCCTGCCCACAGGTGCAGGGCTGGGGCTTGCTGCCACGGGCGTCCTGGTGAGACTCTCAAGCACCCGGAGGAGCGGAGGGAGCACCGGGCAAGGAGTGAGCGCGTGTAGCTACGGCCCGCGTGCGGTTCTCAGCGTTTCCAGGCATTATTTCTTAGTCCACACAACTGCCCCCAAAGGGAGGTTCGGATTTTATTTTTGCTTAATGCCTAAGAAACCCAAGGCAGAGAGGAATAAAGTACCATATACCACCCTGGGTTGTACAGGTCGTGGGCTGCTCAGCTGGGCTCTGAGCCACTGAGCTGGAAAGCCCGGATCCAAGAGCCAGTGACCAAGATGGCGGCCCGGGGACAAGGACAGGCCAGGGAGGGGAGGGGAGGGGACAGGTGCCGTCTGCAGAGGGATGGAGAGGCACCGTCGCTGTTCCCAGTCTGCAGGTGAGGGACTGAGGCTCGGAGGGGCCACGCGGACTGCAGGCTCCGGTCCGAGGGAGGCGGGAGTGCCTGCCCCGCACGACGCAGCTCTCCTGACCGAGCCCGTGGCATTTTGTGTCCCCTCCCTTGTGCTAAAAGTAACATTCACGCACGTGGAGGACCAAAAACACACAGGAAGGAAAACCCACACAGAATAAAATAGAAACCACTCGTGTTATTACCCCAGGAAATCTATCTTCACCCCTTTGACTCACCGCCTGCAATTCTTGTCTGCGTGCACGTGAAGTATTTTTATATCCTTATAAAATTAGGGTCATGTGACTACAAGTTGTTTCATGCTTTTTATTTAATGTTTTGTTTATGTTTCCTATTGATTCTTTATGAGAAAGCTGGACTTTAGTACCTGCAGTCTTCCATCCTCTGGATCTTCCGGAACGCAACTATCTCACTGCCATGGGCGTGTGGGGCGTTGTCATTACCGCTCTAACGTCAGCTGTGTTACGGCGGTCCCTCAGCGCACGCGCTGCGGGGGCGCCTGGCGGCTCAGTCGGTGGAGCGTCTGACTTTGTCTCCGGTCACGATCTCACAGTGTGTGAGTTCCAGCCCGGCATTGGGCTTCCTGCTGTCAGCGCGGAGCCTGCCTGGGGTCCTCTCTGCCCCTCCCCCTTCTCAAAAATAAACATTAAAAAAAATACACACCGCGAGTATTTGGCACGCAGCAGGTGCACAGTAGATAATCGTGAGTCAACCAGCGAGGGGTGACTGAATGAACTCCTTCGGGCTGGGTCCCAGACGTCACCTTCCTGGTCTCACGCGGGCTTGCCCCTCCCGCCCCTGTTTTCTCCGTTGTCCTGACCCAGCGAGCAAGCGGAGTCAAAGCGCCCTGTTTGCTCTCACGTGTCCTGATTTGGGGGATGGATGATAAGGTCACCCGCCTGGGAGGGATCTCTGGGGCTCTTCATGCAGTTGCTAAATGGCCACACAGATGTGTCCTTCACGTCTGGAGCCTGTCCCTGCGAGGCCGGGGCTCGATGGAAAAACTTCCGGTGCTGAGAAGTTTGGGAATAGAGTTTCCCTTGTGAGAGGGGAATTGGCCTCATGAAACTCAGAGACGTCTGTGGCCCATTTCCCCCTTAAATCTCACATTCTTGGAATCCACACTGGTCACATGGGGAGCTTCTAATCTATTACTTATCAGCACTTTGGGTGGGGATAGTCATGAGGCTGACGCGATTTGGGTTTGAATCCAGCTGTCGTTTGCCAGGAGCTGTGAGACTTGGGTCAAATCCCGTGACTGAGTCTCAGTTTCTTCTGCAAAATGGAAATGCCCTCACGTCAGAGAGTTGTAAGGATCAGACATCGGCGTCCAGACCAGGAAAGCCGACTTCACGGACTCTGCTCAACGCAGTCTTCCGCCCTCACGAGCCGTCCACCCTAGTGACGGAGCAGTGGCACCTGGCGCTTCCTGGGTCTCCACACGCACTGACTGTTCATTCGTATGACACTCCGGGCGGCCCCGGAGCCTGCAGGGGCCGCCGCTGAGCTGACTTCCTGGAGGGCCCGTCGGGTGTGTGCAGGGCGGGGAAAGGCTCTCGCTCCAGCTCATCCCCGTCAGATTGTCACCCTCTGTGAGTCCCAGCCTTTCCGGGGGGGGGGGACGGCCAGGGGACGGCGTGTTAAGAACGTGGTTCTCCCGGGGGTTGTGGCAGAGCACATCCCGTGACTGGCTTATCCCGCCGCTGAATGTGACATTTAGGAGCTGTGGCCACTCCTGTTTTCTCATGCCGGCAGGACAGTGGGCTTGGGAAATAGTCTGGATGATCAACAGGGGAGGTGGGTTTTGAACGGCGAGGCTCTCGGTCAGCCTCCAGATGCTGGAACGGGAGGTGCTGGCGTGGAGGACTCCCGGGCCAACGGGGGGCTCAGCGAGCACCTACTGCAGCCGGAAACAGGCATTGTCACAATTTCGGTGGCATGAATTGAACCCTGACATTGAATTTCTCTTGCATACAATGGTGCCTAAACACTTCAAAGAAGAGGGCTGAGTGAACACCAGAATGCATCTGGCTATGATGAACACATTCGGATATGACCTTTGGAATATTCTAGCAAAACCCAGATTGGTGTTGCTCAGAAGCAGCCCTGGACAGAATCCTCAGCTGCCTGGATTTTCCAGCTTCCCCTCCCCTGGAGTGTAACCCGGCCATGTCCCTGTCTGTTATGACACAGGAGAGAGTGACCATGGCAACGAGATGGGGTGGCTGGCTCCGGCTCCTCAAGCTAGTCGTGCAAACAGTTCCGTGGAGTCTTCACGCTCCTAAAACCAAACGGGGAGAGTGCGGTGCGGGTGCGACCTCACCTTCCCTCCCCCCCGCCCCCGGGGTGACGAGGCGCTGCTGCTGCAGAGCAGCTGAGGCTAAGGAGAAGGATCCGCACGTGGGCTTGAGCCCATGTGAGAGCCGGAGCTGTGGTGCCAGTGGGGTCCTGCGTGGCCCGGCGCTCTGCTCCTGAAGGGCTCACGGACGGGCGAGCCCATGGGGCACGCCTACAGGACACCAGTCTTTCCGCGCTCTTTCAGACCTTGCCCACTTGCCCCGATACTTAACTTCATTTGCAGGAGTTTGTCCTTCATTTGTCCCCTCCTTCGTGGAAGAAATAGAAGCTCCTTAACTTGTCCTCCCAAAGACGCTCTGGTAGATTCTATTATTGTGACACAAATGCTCACGTCCCACTCCTTAGCCCCCACCTCCCTGGGCAGTGACTTTGGACTTGGCCAGATGACCTGCTTTCACCAAAGGAATGTGGGCAGAAATGACGGCACGGTTCCAAGAAGAGGCCTTGAGGGTCACCACGAAAGCTTGCTCCCCCCCTTTTTTTTTTTGCTCCTGCTTGAGAGGAACAAGGGACATTGGGACAGTTCTCCAAACTGAGCGCAGCGGAGCCCGGCCAGGCCACAGGCTCACAGATGCGAAATAAAAGGCCACTAGAATGAGCGGCTGAGACTATGCAGTTGTTTGTTGTACTGATTACCCCGGAAAAGTGGGACTAACACAGAGACCAGTTTACAAAATGGTACTTGTTCCGTCTGTGACCGTTCCTCTGGCAGTGAGGAGTGGTCTGTCCTCACGCCTCACAGCCGTCCTTCCTCCTGACTTCGCATCTCGTCTTCCCAGTATCCTTAGTTGTCAAGGTGTCTTCCTCTTCCATCCTCTTAAATAGATCTCTGTCATTTAAAACATGACCAGCTCATTCTGGCTTTCACTAGGATATAGGAAGGCAGGGGGACCTGAGGGATAAGAGAACATCTTAAAGGTGAGCCGAGAAAAAGGACGCATTCATACGGAACAGCGATGAGAATGACAGAAGACTTCTCTTTAGAAACTATGCAAGCCAGGAAACCGTGGAATGACGTCTTTAGAGAACTAAATGGGGGGAAAAATGATCAGCCCAGAACTCCATTCCCAATGGAAAACACCTTTCAAAAATAAAGGATAAATAAAGATTTTTTAGATGAGCAAAACATGAGAGAATTTATCACCAGCAGACTTGCACTTCAAGAAAGGCTAGAAGAAATTATTGAGGCAGAAGGTATATGAAACCAGTCAGAATCCTGGACCCACAGAAAGAAATGAAAAGTGCTGGGCACAGTAAAAATGAAGATGAATACAGAGTTTGTTTTTCTTTTATTTTACTGCTCTAAAGATATTTCACTGTCACCGTGGATAGTGTATGTATATCATATATGAGAGTGGAACGTATAAAAAAAGCAGAAACAATATGAGCGTTGAATTGGAAGTAGAGTCTTGTAAGGATCTTCAACTACCCGTGAGTCCACATAATGTCTGAAGGGGGACTGTGGGCAGATAAAGGTCTATATTGCAAATTCCAGGCAACAACTAATTTTTTGTGTGATTTTTAAAAAGTTTATTTATTTATTCTTGAGAAAGAGAGCAAGTGAGTGGAAAGAGGCCGAGAGAGAGCATGAGAGAGAACCTCAAGAGGGCTCTGCACTGTCAGCACAGAGCCTGACGCAGGGCTCGATCTCGTGAACCGTGAGATCCTGACCTGAACCGGAATCAAGAGTTGGATGCTCAACGGACTGAGCCACCCAGGTGTCCCAGCTAATTTTTTTAAAAAGGTGTATAAACATGGCCAGTTCTCTCACATTAATAAAAAACAAACATTAAAAAAAAAAGAAAAAGAAACAACAAACATTATTAGCCCCGTGATTCCCCTTCCCCCCCACTCACGCTACGTCTCTCACGAGCGTTGTTCCCATCTGCTAACCTCTCGACTCCTCAGAAGGTTGCGGTCAGTCTTCACTTTCACTGTCTCACTCAGGCGGCCTTGCCAACGTCACCAGTGACCTGGACACCACCGTGTCCAGCCAGACCGTTTCCAGGCCTGACTTCACAGCGCGGTGGCCGTTGCCGCGCGGGGACCGTCCCTGCAGGCGCTCCCCTGGTCTTCCCCCTGCGCCGCCGGAGGTGTCCGCTGCGTTCTCCTCTATCTGACCACGAGACGCTTGCGTT
Source organism: Mungos mungo (assembly GCA_004023785.1). NCBI lineage: Eukaryota > Metazoa > Chordata > Mammalia > Carnivora > Herpestidae > Mungos > Mungos mungo. The sequence goes on from PISW01009524.1 coordinate 15,387, forward strand.
CCTCAAATGTCCTTCCGAGGCCCACTTGATCGCATACTTGGCACGTTCTCCCCAAGCAAACCCACTCGTACCCACGCTTCTGTGGCTTCCTTCAGCCAGAAGACCACGACGTTACACGCATCCCCTCTCCTCTGAGCCGCGGCCTCCCCGCCCCCGGCCTCCCCGCGGCAACAAGTCATCTCTTCAGACGGCGCATCTGACCGCCCTACTCCACGTCCCTCCTCCCCACTTCTCTGCTGTGGTGGATTTAAATCACAAGGTGGGGTCCTACCTTCCTCCCTGTGAACACAGGCTGGTCCCCATGACGGGCTCGGTGACGAGACTGTGGCGGAAATGACGCTTCATGTCTTCAGACTGCAGACGAGGGGAGGTGGCTTCCGCCGGGTTCTCCTTCCTGGGACACGTGTCCCCGGCAGGCGCCCCGGCGCGGTCAGGAGGCCTGGGTGTGTGCAGAAGCCACGTGTGCGTGTCCCGACGGCGCCCCACGCCCAGCCTGATGCAGTGGAGACGGCTGCTCACGTGGCAGATTCACGGGCAGAACGGCAGTCGTGGATTAAATCACTGGTTCGGACGGTCGTTTCGCTGGAATGGAAACAGAACGTGTGCCCACGGGCTACACACGCGTTTATCACCTGGCCTCGCGCCACCGAAGCAAATCTGATCGTGGGTCGTGCCCTCGCAGGCCACCCTGGGCTCCTCCGTCCCCTGCGCAGCTTACAGGCCCCGCCCAGGCCATCAGCTAACTCCCGCCCGCACGCGGCCCTACGAGAGTGCTTCGTGGTTGCTCACGACGCGGCCTCCCCGCCCAGCGAGCTCACGGAGCGGACCTGGCTGCCTGCAGCTGTGTCTCCGGCGGCCTCGGGCTCAGGGCCTGAACGCGATAATGCGCCAAATGGCTAATGTGGGTGGTGAGAGTCCTCGTGCTCTGCGCCATTTCTCTTCTAGCCACACTGGGCGGACTTCCCGTGTTTCCTCTGTTGGGTCCTCAGCCCTGCCGTGCTCCCTCCTGCCCGCCCTGAGCCCGCATGGGGCTCTCTGCTCGTGAGGCTGGGGGGTTGGATGGTCACGACGTCCTTCCATGCGTCCCTGCTGTGGGACCCTGCGCCCCACCCCTGCCCCCGTGGTGCTTCCTCAGCGGGCAAGCTGTCCGGATTTCTCAGGCCGGGTCGGCTCTGTTTCAGGCTCCAAGGTGCCCGTCCACCCAGCTTCCTGCACTTACTCCAGCCAGCACTTCTCTCCTGTGGGATGAGTTTTGCCAGGGTCTGTTTCTGCCACGGGACAGACTTCCAGGAGGGCGGCGTTGGGTCTGCTCCTGCTGCCCAGCATGCAGCACCGGTGTCACCCGTGTTTCCGTTGAGGAGCGTGGCCTTGCTGGGGGGGCGGCAAGTGGGCAGGTGTGCCGGGAGTCAGCGCACGGACTGGCCTGAGGCTCCGGAGGCGTCCTCAGGAGTGCACTGTGGCCACGTCCTCTGTGGGTCAGATGTGGGGAACAGATAAACATGTGCCCGGGATGCAGTGCCTCATTCGTGAGCCCCGATTGGCCACCGGAAACTTCCACATGTAACTGGGAAGGGAACCGGAGCCAGAGCTGGTCAGAGGGGCAACACGTGCTTCCTTTGGGCTCAGACGTGGGTGCGGGGCTGGTTCGGATGGGTAAAGATATAAAACACGGGCAGGCCGTCAGCTAACTTGGGGAGAGACAGTGCTCATACATTGCTGTGGTTGTGAAAATTGCTGCAGGTTGGTGAGGGGAAAATACCTGGCCGTTGTTCTGGAAATTTGAAATGCACATAAAATCTGGCCCTGCATCCAACTTGGAGGAATCAAATTGCCAGACGGAGAGTGGCAGGGTGTGTGGACCCTGGAGAAGGGCTCTGCCATGGGGCGCGGAGGGCACAGCATCCGGAAGGCCCTGGAAGCTTCGTCAGTGGGCGGCCGCAGGTGGGTTAGGGCGTGTCTGAGATCCCAGAGGTCGGCTCTGCTGATCTGATGGGGGCGGCGCACCTGGGCCCCGGGTCAGCGAGTCAGGTGGCGAGGCGTTGAGGAGCTTTGGAAACAAGCAGCAGTGGGCGGGGCTGAACGGCCGGGGGCAAGTGTGCGGGGTGGGAGGGGGGTGTTCTCTGTCAACGGGGAGGCAGGGAAACAGATAAAAATATAGCTTGTTGGGGAAGAGACAAACACTTCCTCTTATAAGAAGAAAGGAGAATCACCCGAGTTACAGGAAAAAGTTCTTGTTGATCACAGTCATTTGGCCGAGACTCTGGAGGGGAAGGATTCACTGGGCACGAAGAGAATCGGACTCGGTGCGGCTCCTGTGCGTCCGTCCCGACCAGCCGGCCCCGGGCTGCCCTCCCCCTGCTCAGCCCCCGCGGGGGCCTGACGGTCCTGGGCCTTCCCTGGCCGCGTCCAGGACACGATTCCCTCTGCACCACGTCGTCCACTCCTGGGCCCGGGGTTTTCCGTCTGTGAGTCCCCTTCCCATGCGGGGGAGCGGTTCGCTTTACTTTTTGTTTGTTTGCGGTGGCGGCTGTTTTTCGTCCTGTGGCTCCAGCGGGACCCTGGAACTCGGGGGAGGGAGACGGAACTCAGAGGAGGCCGGGCTGTCGCTCCGCCTGCCAGGATGGGCTGGTTTTCATCCTCACGGCCCGAGATTCCTAAAACGGAGAAACGGCAGAGCCCCCGGGGCCGCCCAGGCGTGGCTCCAGCTTGCGTCCGGCGGGGAGGGGCGTGCGGGTTGGATTTCGTCCTGCCCTGGGTGCCCGTCTGCAGGGCGTTACGTGTGCGCATACTCGACGCACCGCTGTTGGTTATGGCGAAAACGAGGGAGAAGGTGTGGAGAAACCTGGATGCGGCTCTGGCCGGCAGGGCGCAGGGGGTCCTGGCCGGGGCGGGGGTCCGGCTTGTGCTACAGCTGGTGTGAGCCCCGGGAACGCCCCCCGCAGGCCTTGCGGGCCCCCTGCGGGCCTGGAACCCCCTTCCTGAGGGGCCCGCCTCTGGCCCCCAGCGGTGACGGGTGTCTGAGGCTCTGCGCTGCCGTGACCGTGGGGCCCCAGCGACCCCAGGTACTTGGGAGAGGCGTGTGGGGCAGGAGAAGAAGGCCATCTATTTGTGTCTGATTTATATTTCTTTGTCTTTTGCAATTTTCCCTTCTTTATTACCAAAACAGTGAGAACACGGAACATTCTGGAAGGGAAAAGAGTTCTCAGTAATCTTACCACCAAAACAGCATCGGCGAGGCAGGGTTAGGTGTTTGGCTGTATTTCCTCCCAGACCCTGTGTGAGTGTCAGAGTATTTTACACAACTAAAATAATTTTTTTAATGTTTATTCTTGAGAGAGAGCGAGCGAGCGAGCGAGCATGCATGGGGGAGGGGCAGAGAGAGGGAGACACAGAGTCTGAAGCAGCTCTAGGCTTCAAGCTGTCAGCACAGAGCCCGATGCGGGGCTTGAACCCATGAACCTGAGCTGAAGTTGGATGCTTAAGTGACTGAGCCCCGCAGGTGCCCCAATTTTACACAAATTTGCACACATTCTATACTGTAAGCACTGTCTCTTCATCTTCCCACAGAAGAGACACGTGCGGCACGTTCCCGGGGAGACCAGGCGGCGGAGGGGGAGGGACTTCGAGACCCCAGGGCTGGAGTAGTGCTTCTCGCTGAGGGCACAGCCTGGCTGGGATGGCTCCTCCCTGCCCGGCGTCACAGAAGCCCCAGAGCCCAGGGGTTGGTTATGATCCCATTTTACAGACAGAAAAGCTGTGCAGTGCCAGGCCAGGCAGCGCCCCCTGTGGGTGGGAGAACGGGGCGTCTGGCCCTGTGGCCTGTGCGTGCGGCTGCACCGGGCACTTCCTGTTCTCTCGTGGAGGGGAGGGGGGGCTGTGGCTGTTCCGGGCTCTGTGGGGGAGGGCAGCCCCGGGAGACCTTCCCAGGCCAGGCCCGCACCCGGTGCCCACGCGGCAGAGCCGCCTGCGTCCACCTCCTCCGCCTCCAGCCCTGCCTGTGGCCCCTGCCCCTAAGTCGTTCCGGTGGGGACTGGGAGCTTGTGGCCTCGCCTCCCCCGAGGTGGCCCCTGGGTCAGCCACGCAGCTGCAGCACAGTGACTGTGAGGCCGCCCTCTGATCAGGGACGCGGGCCGGGCCGGGCGGACGTGCGGGTGAGTGTCAGCTCTGACAGTTAGTACCTGATTATGGTTGGTCCCAGCGGGGTTCACCTTTCAGTGCCCACCTTCGGTCAGGAAGTGCCCCCAAAACATCTGCGGCTCAGTCTAGAAAATCACCCCGAGGAAGGGTGGGGACGATGGATGGATGGACGGGCGTCCATGCCAAGGCCTGAATGTTAACCAAGCTCTTTTCAGGGAGCACATCTTTTCTGCCCTTTCAGCCCCTGGGCGTGGAAAATGGCTGCCCCTGTCCGGGCTGGGGGGGCGTGCAAGAGACAGGCTGCGGTTCGCACGGCCGGGTCCCCCGAGTCCCCTTCCTCGGGACGTCAGGCACGGGATGCGCTCCCCATGCTGGAGACCAGACGGCTCACGGGCCCACGCAGACAGAAGCTGGCGGCAGGGTCGTATTCTTGGTGTCCTCTGTGCATGGTACTCGAGACCCCGGGACCCCCATCAGAACCTCCCACAGAGGAGCCAAGGGCCGGACCCTGGGTTTGTCCATCTCGGTGGTGTCCCCGCAGCTGAGGAGGAGCTGGAGGGTGTGGAGGGTGTGGCGGGGGCGTGGGGGCAGCTGCGTGGTCACCATGGCCAAGGCCACAGATCCCAGCTCCCGGCGAGCACCCCGGGGGCTGGCAGGGCCCTCTCCCCTCTATCTCCCTCACCAGGGTCAGGGTCCGTCCTTCAGCAGAGGCTGGTGGTGAGGCCCCGTGGAGGCAGGAGGCTGCCCAGGCCACCACCCCTTGGAGTCCACACCCCGGGGCGTCGGCCCTCCGGCACCTGCGCCGGGTTTGCGGACTCACGGGCGGGCTCGGCGGGCAGCCCCAGGATCCTCCCGCTGGTCCCGGTTGGCAGGCTGACTCCACGGTGCACCGGCTCCAGCCAACTGCGAGCGGAAAGCAGGATTTGGGTTTATTTATGGCCATCCCGTCACCGCTCTCAGTGCGACGGGAGGTGGTTGTAAAAATAAAAAATAAATGGCAACACGGTTCAGTCTGCCTGGCCCCAAACGGGCTGCCGAGATGGCTGCGCATTGGTGGGATTTTTGTTTTGTTTTGAATTTTTCTGCTTTCTGAAAATCCTGTCCCAGGAAATACCAAACGGGAAGAGAGCAGGCCAAGAAAATTCCTTCTGTCACTTCAGCAGGGAGACTCGAGGTTGCAGAGGAAGCCGAGGAAAGCAGAGAGTCGCCGTCTCGGCCCTGCTGCCACCTCCGTTTGCCGGGTCCCGACAGGGCGCATGGGCACGGCACGCCCGGTGCAGCGTGGGCACGTCACGTGAGGGTCACTCCTGGGGTTCCGCGAACGTGTGCGGTCACGAACGCACCATCACAGGGCCGCACAGAAGGGTCTCACTGTGCTGAAAACCACAGCGATGAAATGTCAGAGCGGCTTTTGGAGAAAGAGGGCTGTCCCCGCGGGCAGGGACGTGGAGGGCCAGCAGGGGTAGAGCGTGGCTCTGGGGCGGGCGAGGAAGACACGGGCGCACACACGTGATGCTGGCGTGCACACTCGGTTTCTATTGGGAAAGAACGGCACAGAGAGGCACCTGGGGGCTCAGTCGGTTAAGCCTCCAACTTCGGCTCAGGTCAGGATCTCACAGTTTGTGGGTTCGAGCCTTGTGTCGGGCTCTGTGCTGACAGCTCGGAGCCTGGAGCTGCTTCTGATTCTGTGTCTCCCTCTCTCTCTGCCCCTCCCCTGCTCGCGCTGTCTCTGTCTGTCTCTCTCAAAAATAAACAAAAATTTTTTAAAAAGAAAGGCATGGCCTTGGGGAGTGTGCACTAGCCCAGTGGACAGGCCTACATCTTCGTCTTGGATTTAGGAGGCGATATTGGGGCCTCGGGCTGGTTCTGGGTTATGGGACGTTTGCTGTGCCCACTCGGAGCTGGGGATCCGACAGGACCCCGCGCTCCCTCCTGCGCATGTTCCTGATGACACGTGCGGGGCTGACCCGCGTCCTCCCGCCGTGCACAGGCCCTGTGTGAGCACGGACCCGCCAACAGCCTTTGCTTCTGGCACCCAGAGATAATTAAGCTCCCTTGTTTTCTGGGGGTTCAAGTGAAGGGAGCTGGGGGCCCGGCCACGTCCCCTGGGCAAAGCGTGTTCTCAGGTCCCCATGGAGAGGGCCACCGCCCTGGCCCCTCGCCTCACCGCTGTGGTGCATGTTTCGGGAGAGGCTGGAAGCCTGGCTTTGCGCCGGCCTCCTTCTAAACTAGACCCTCCAGGCCCCCAGTTCCAAAGTCAAGGGCCCCTGAGGGTATTTGCAAATAACCGACACCTTGTCACGTCTGCATGCGCTTGACTTATTTGCTGTAATTCTTTCTTGGATTTCTCTTCCGCGAGGTGGGCGCTCAGATTCCTGGGAGCTGATGGCATTCTTTCCCGCCCAGGGTCGCTCTCCGGAACCCCTGTGGCCCAGGGAGTTCCCGTCGCCGGTTTCCCTTCTGGCGCTCCCGGCTTCGGCGTTAGACGAGATGAGAAAGTACAGATTTGTGACGCGTTCCGCAGAGCGTGAGCACAAGGCGTGCTGGACGCCCCGGGCTGGCGGTGGCCGCTGCTGGCCCGGCAGCTGAAGCCGGGCACCGGGAGCGCGGGTCTCTGTGGGGACTGTGCTGCCCGCCAGACAGTTCTAAGTATACTAGAAGCAGAGTGGCTGACTATGCTTCCCGCCTTCGTTCTCGCCGAAATTTCCCTGACTTTTCTTCTTCCTTTACATTTTATTAGGTTAATAAAACTCGGGGCCTGGGCATTTCGCCGCCCCAGGAGGGCCGTGGGCCCCGCGTCCGATTCATCAGGTGCCTAATGAGCGGCCCCGGAGGTCCCGGCCCATCCATTCCAGAAGCTCTCTCTGCCTTGTAAAGGTGAGGCCCACGGGCTGCCCTGGGTATTTTGTCTGTTGGTTCCCAAGTTCTCTGCCGGCCCGACTGTCACTCCTGGGGTTTATACGAGGCCGCAGCACTGCAGGCGGCTGCCCTCTGTGGGGGACCCCGCCTCTGCCTGCTCGTCACACACACCACACTCTCTGTGTGTGCGTGTGTGCGCGGCCCGCACGCTGTTTTTACACACATGTTCCTGTTGCCCCTGGTTTATTGTTTGCATTTCAGAGAAAGACCAGCAGAAGAGTGAACGGACGCTGCCTGTGTTCCAGCCCAGGGTCTGGGCTCTGTTCTCTTCTAGAACATTCTTCCTCTTCCTCCCCCGGCAGGCTCTCTCGCCTTCGCCAGCCTGTCCGGACACTGCCGGCTCCGGGCCTGGGGCCGTGCCCGCCTCACATGGTGGCAGAGCTGGGATCTGAGTGCTGGAGCTCAGGGACAGGTCCCTGGGGAATGGAGGCCCGGCCGTGGGAGGTGCGAGGGGGTGGCCCCGGGACTGTGGAGGCCCCGGCCAGAGGGCCCCGAGCGTGCTCCCTGCATGGCCTTGTTGGTGTTTGCACTTAGTGCCCAGCTCCCTGTGTCCGGTGTGAGCTTCTGGTAAACGCACAGCCTCTAATTAACTGCACGCTCAAGGGTGTGACGCTCGCTAATAAATTGCTCCCTACGACTGTGACTCCCTTCCCCCATCCCAGCCGCTCACCTTGAGCCCAGAAGAGGCAGGAGACGAGGGGAGGTTGTGCTTGCCGGGTGCACAACCCAAGGGGAGGCAGAGACGCCTTCTCGGACCACCGCTGGCGACGCCCTCTGCGTTCTGCCGCCCACCTGGCCCGACGCCAGCGGACCAGCCTCATCCGCACTGCCAGCTGGACGTGGGGACTCCTTGTAACACCTGGTACGTGGGCTGAGGCGAGGAGGTCCGTCCTCTTCTGCGGTCTCACCGAGGAGGGGTCTGGAGGGTCTCCAAGGTCCAGGGGAGCCTCCACGGGGGGACGGGTATCCCCAGCACCTCCATTCTCTGACGCAGGGAAGACGGTTCTATGGCTCTCGGCAGTGACCGCGGCGTGTCCACACGTCCCGGAACGTGGGCCCCGGCTCTGTGTGTGGCCCCTGTTCCTGGTGGCCACGTGTCAGTGGCTCAGAGTCCACACGGAGGCCACAAGCGGCCATTCTGATGGGGCTTTGAGGGAGCGGGCCTGGTTCACGCCTGCCCCTCACCGCCTCTCAAGCTGGCCCTTCTCAGTTTCCCTCTGCCCATCGAGGGGCCTGGGGCCGGGCCCGGGGGCAGGGTCTCCCCTGAGCGGTGGCCCTTCTCCCCGCCCACCCTGCCTGCCGCGTCCCCCGGGCGCCCGTTGAGCTGACATCCACTTGGAGGGGGTTTGTTTTGTTTCGTTTGTCCTACTTGACACCCTGGAATGCAGTGGCCGTTTGTCTGTCTGCCGAAGGATTTCCCGTTACCCCGAGCGCTCGGAGGGGGGCCCCGGGCCCGGCGCACCGAGGGAGTGTGCGTCCTCATCACGGGTTTAGTCCTGTCTTAGCTGCCCCGAGCGCTGCCCCAGGCGCCCCCTCTCCGCGCCGAGCCCCCCGCAGCGGCGCCCCGACCCCTCGGCCAGCCCACCTCCAGCTCCTCCGAGTGAAAGCACCGTTCAGGCCTGGGCCATCTGTTTGTTTAAACTCCCCCCCCCCCCCACCCCATGCGAGTCCACGTTAAATGCAACAGAGTGGAGAAAAATGTCATTCTCTGTCGGCCTCTGATCAAAGAGAGGACTTAAAAAAATTCAGGATGGGTTTCTGAGGGACAGTGCTGTGCACATTCCTCGTCTTTCCAGGCTGCAGTGTTTAGTTGATTCGGGGGGAAAAGTCTTTCCCCGCTTTGACCCCCACAAACATGTCTCGGCCCCACAAACCCTGCGAGACGGGCCCTGTCTGCCGTCTCCCGGCCCGGCCGGTGCGTCAACGGCGCTGGCTTCTCATTTACCAACAACACGGGAGAGTTTGGAACACGACTCGCTGCAGGGGAACATGACTTTCCTGCTCTTGTGGGGATTCAGGGCGAGGTCCCCGTGGTCTGGGGCGACCCGGGACCCCGGATGCCCGCCGCGCGCCCAGAGCCCCCGGCCCCGCTCACCCCGCCGTCTCCTCCGCCCCAGCCTTTAAGCCTACGTTTCTCCCTCACTCCTTCAGCCGCGGAGCAAATGCAAATAAAAGGCACTTAAAATGGTTAACATTTCCTGTCACTGGAGGCATTCGTTAGGGTGGGGGTCGCTGAGTTTTAAGCGTATTTTCATAGGAAAACTCATTTCAGATCTGCGGCAGGAACTCGGACGACTCACACGGCGGCCTCGGGTTTGCCGGGAGCCCGAGCCCCGAGCCAGCCGCTGACCCCGCCTGTCCTGTGGGCACAGGGAGCCAGCAAGTCCCCAGCGGCCCATGAGGCCAGCGGGGGCCCAGATCCCGTCACAGGAAAAAATAAAATAGGCTCTTTCCCACCCCCCCACCCCCCCACCTTTACTCCTTTTCTTTTCCTTTATTGGAGAAACCCCCTTCCCGCAAATTTGGTAATTTGTCTTGTTGTGTTTCCTCTATTGATTGTTTGGCTAGTGATTTTGCCAGCTTCCTGGATGTTCATTTCTGGTTCTGCACAAAAGAGCCACATTTCCTTTTGGATCCGGGACCAGGAGACAGACAGCAGCAGATCCGGGAAACTGTGAGTATCCCCGGTCTTCCTCCCGCGTCCGTCCGTCCGTCCGTCCTGCCTCCGCCGTCTCGCTGCACCAGCTCACGGCCTGCGGGGCTCCCCTGGCTGCCGCGGCCCCACGGGGGGAGGGGGGGGTGTGCTCGCCAACCGCGTGACTCCAGGTTTCATTCTGAGGCCCCGAAAGATGGCGAAAGTAAACAGAAGGAGACTGGCTTATTTCAGGGCGAACCGTGAGTCCCCGCGGAATTCACCTAATAAAACGAATTTAAGATTTTTCATTTTCTCATTTCATTCCAGCAGAAAGTGAGCTTGCCTTTATAATGTCCAGATCTTTCAAACTCTGAGAAATTAAGTTACAAAATGTAAATACTTGGGTATACGCGCACACGTGTGTGTGTGTGTGTGTGTGTGTGTGTGTGTGTGTATGAAATGAATATATATATATATATGAAACGAAGTAATTCCTGACGGCAATGCACTAGCAAGCCTGACTTCAGGCTCCTCGGACATAAAAAATTTTGATGATGTTCAATAAAGAAAAATAAGTTTCAGTAAAAACGTTTCTCTTTAAAAATGGGAGCTTTGGGATACTTAATAAATTTAATGGTAATTTTCATTTAACGTAAGTTGCTTATTTTTTAAAAATGTTCTGAACATCTCTGTGAAATGCTGGGAGGATTGTAAAAAATGTTAATATTCGAGGCCATAGTTGACCTCTTTCCACGAAAACGATTCCGGGGAGTGTGGGCGATTTTGAGAGGACGCGGTCCTCTGATGAAAAGAATACTCTGCGTTTAATTACCAAGAAAAAGCAATTAATGCTCAAATTTCAAGGCCAATCCAGCGATCAGTTCGGAGCAGAGAGGAGAAAAAGAAGCCGGTTAATTGCCTAAGAGAATCCAGAAATCGACATCATTCTGATGGATAATCGGACTGTGATTATAGTTATAAGGAAAAGTTACATAAACTTCAAAAATGGTAGTTGTTTTGCTTAAGCGCCTGGAAAGGGGATTCAGAATAATATTTGGGTTTTTCTAGTTTTGTGCCCTCGCGTCCGGGAAGCCTTGTCAGTTAACGAACCCCAGGGCGGCGTGAGCCTGGGCGTGTGTGTGCACGTGTGTGTGCGCCCCTTCGCCTCCAGCCCGGGTAGGGGTGGGGGGGGGAGTGTGGGGAGAAGGTGGGTGCCGCCCGCTGGGAGAGTAAGCTTTCACCCCAGAAATTTGTAACTCATCTAAAACTCTTAGAAATTAAACACAGCCAAGCTCTCTTCCACCTCCTGTTTGGGGGTTCCAGGGAAGGCAAAGGGCTAGAGCGTTTTCAAAACTGCTGCCGACCAGAGGTGCGTGGAGGGCTGTGGCCACTTGCCTGCATGACCCCTGGAGGGCCCGGTCCTCGCCTTCCCGGCTGTGAAGCTGCGGCGCAGGGCGACTGGAACCCAGTTCTGACGCTTTCTAACCAGATCCCAGGGACAGAAACCTCGGCCTCCCAGCAGATGGCGCTGTGACCTCTGCACTGGCCCGTGCCGGTGGGGGCGGGGAGGGTGCTGAGATTCAGCCCGGAATCCCATCAGGTCCCCCCATCAGGTCCCCCTTTCCCTCCCCCCGGGGTGCGTCCAGTCAGCGATAAACGTAAGAAATAAAGAGGTTTTGAGGCCTCGCTTGAAACGCGTCAAGCTGTCAACGTATTTGAAGAATTTAAGCCAAATGTTAATTAGCAAACGTGTCTCCCTCCTGAAATGGTCCCTGACGGCGCCCAGCTAGCGCTCAAGGAGACGTTCCCCGGAGATGTTCAAGATAAAAATGGAAGAAGCTTAGCAGCTATTTCGCGATCGGATCTGTGGCCTGTTCATGCTTTAGGGGGGAAAGATGCCCTTACGATACTCCTGTAATACACACATGTCCGCGCCTCAGCGCCGCGCGGATTTGTAAGTGGACAAATGCCAAGTGGGACCAGGCGTGTCCGGAGAGCGAGCGGACCGGAGTCTCACCTTCTCAGAGGGGCTCCTTCTGAGATGCGCCCGGGGCCTTGGGGCCGACTCCCTCGGCACCTGCTGAAGGGCCGCCGCTCCTGGGCGAGCAGCTCCTTCCTCCTCCTCCACTGGGAAAAACGTCCACTTGATTTCAAAAGCCAACAAATATTTTTCGATCCCCGTCTCTTACTGGGGAGAATCCCGAGACATGAGGAGCACATCCTTCAACAGGCTTCATGTTAAAATTAAAATTGGGGGGCGCCCGGGGGGCTCAGTCGGTTGAGCATCTGGCTTCGGCTCAGGTCAGGATCTCACGGTGCGTGGGTTCGAGCCCCGCGTCGGGCTCTGTGCTGACAGCTCGGAGGCTGGAATCTGCTTCAGACTCCGTGTGTCCCTCTCTCTCTGCTCCTCCCCGATCATGCTCTGTCTCTCAAAAATAAATAAAAATGTTAAAAAAAATTAAAATGGAAACAATTTTGGATAATTTCAATGTTTTGGTTCTTCGCGGAACAACAGGATTCCTTACTTTGTTTTAGGTAATAATTTGCCACATTGTTTTTTTTTTTTAATTTAAAAAAAAACAGCATGCATGTTGACACTACCTGAAATGCATACCAACAGAAAGGTTTATTTCTTCTCCTAAAAATGATGTTATCATTTGTTTTTGGGGAAAATAGATGGTAAGGGAATTAATTTGACTCCAAATGTGAAATAATATTTAAGGCCATAGATAGATCTGCGTACGCATAACGTAGCTGCATGCCTTCATTGTGTCTAGTAGTGATAAATCAGGTATTGCTCTTTAAAGATTTAATCAGATGACGTGCTGTTTTTTTTTTTTTTTAACCTGTATGTATCTACAGACTGCAAGTTACCCACGCTTGCGAGTCTGTGTGTTAGCAGGATGGTCGTGCGGGAAGCCCAGCTGTTTAAATAAATTCTGTTCTGCTTTAAAGATTTTGCCCTTTGGGGGGAAAGTCATTTAAGTATTGAGTGGCAGTGACCAGCTAACAATAGTTAAAATGAAAATAAATCTTCCTGAAACTTAGTTCTAATTTTCTTGAACAAGATACTAACCCATAAAAAATAAACATTGTTTCTTGAGCCACTTTTGTATCAAGTGAGCCTTTGTAAATTGATACGGAGAAAATATGAACTTGTATGATCCAAATACTTTGGTCTGTTAGCAGAACAGAGAGAGAGAGCTATTTGATACGTAGAAACCGAGGAGAATAACGCTCGGGATTCTGGAAGAGAGATCTTCTCAGGTTCATGCATACCCAGGGAGGCGATCGCGTTAGAATTAACACAAAAATCTTTGTGTCACTTGGCACCTTGGCTTAAGGGATAATTTAATGACACCGGCTATTCATGCTGACTTACGTTTCTGCTCCGGCCGGCCTCCTCACGATCTTGTTTATTTCCAGAAATCACATTCGTGACAGTTCTAACAGGCCGTTCAACAGGGAACATTTTCTTGTTCAGCTGAAAATATTTCAGGTTTCAAACACCCAGAGGAGAAGCACTTTCAGACTTCATGTATATGAATAAACTTGTTTGGGGCAAGACTTTTGTAGAAAATGAACTCAGCCAGGCTGTTTGACCGATTTCAGCCGAAAATACTTTTCTGTTTTCATTTGCTGCCCGGGCTGCTGGGACCTGAGTCGGAGCCGAAGGGATCGCGGTCTTTCTTCCGGGCTCTTGCTGTTCTGATTTTTACTCCTTAAATACTTTATTTATAATTTATTCTCTCCTGTTTTATTTTAGCAGAAGGGTGGAAAGGGGCCCGGGTGCCACCTTTGCCTGTGGGTTTACGGAGACGCAGAGGCCGGGTTGCCCGAGCGTGGGGGGCCGCACAAACCTCTGGCCTGGAGGCAGGCGCGCCATTGCAGCGTCTGAGTTCTGTTTGTAAACCGCCCCCTTCTCGTTTTCTGAGAAAGTCACGTCTGCTCTCTGCCAGCAGAGATGGGGAGGCATATTTTCTGCCCTCGTAACAGCCGAATGCGGTCAGAGCGCTTACTTAGGGTTGTGTTTTAGTTAAAAGGTAAAAGCAAAGAGAAAAAAGATCCCGGAACCCCGGAACCAGCCAGAAGACGCACTGAGCACCCGGCCATGGACCGTGGATGGACAGAGCCCCCGGCGGGGGCAGAGCCCCGGACACAACACGTTTGCCGCCTCCTCCCTCCCTCCCGTGAGATGCTCTGAGGAGGAGAGGAGGCGTCGTGGGGACCCCGTTCAGGCCTCAGCGAGCATGTTTAAGCTGCACGTCAGGAGAGAGAAGGCTCAGATCCTTTGTGCAAACAAGTGCCAGAAGCTCAAATCCCTGCCCGTCTCTCAGAAATGCGCTCGCCCAGCGTCTCTGAGCGGTCTGGAGAAGCGAGCCTTGGACGCCCCCTTTCTCGGTGGCCTTGCCGTGGCCGCCTCCGCGGTGTCCAGGGCCCAACACTCCACGCCGACCCTCCCCTGGGGAGGGTCTGGGCACGCAGGTGCGGTCAGGCTGGTCGGCGCGGGGACGGGGCAGAAGCTGGCGGATCCCCGGCCTCACGGCCCCGGCGGATGCGACCACAGACCCGGCCCGGACGGGGGCTCCGTCACAGCGGCTCGCCGACCCCGGCGCCCCGCCTTCTTAGGGCCCTAATCCTGGCCACTCAGTTATTTAGCAAATTCCTGTGCTTCAGTTTGCCAGTTGGCTGTCTCCCCTGCCTAGAATCCAAGCACTGGGACTATCGCAGACTTAGCACAGGGGTGGGCGTTAATCCAGAGGTGGCCATGTGCCAGGCACGGCCTGGGACAGCTGGGTGCTGCCCGCCAGGGTAGGGACTGCCATGACCCTCACCTGACCGTCGGGGAGTCCGGGTCCTGGGGAGGCCGAGCGGGACCCTCAGGGAGTCACGGCTGCATTGGGCTCACACCCAGGCCAGGGCGTCCCAGACCCCGCGCTGTCTCGGCCGGGCCTGAGGGCTGTGCTAAGTCCGAGTTTGTCGAGTGAGGCGTGACGCCTGGAGCAGGAGATTGGGGCGCACGTGGGCTCTGCCCTCACCCGCTGCTGGCCCGTGGGGTTTCCTCAGACCCCCTGAGCCCCAGGGCCCTCCTGTGTAAGGTGGGTAATCCTCCTTTTCCAGGCCGTGAAGACTTGAGGCTGTGAATGCACAGGCTGGGTCCGTAGAACGTGCCGGGCGAAGGGCCCCCTCACAGCCATCCCTGCCAGGCCCTGGAGCCCCGAGATGGACGGGCAGCGGGGCTGCCTGGCATCATGTCTTGGCCGCCCGCCAGCCGGGCGCCCTGGTGAGTCTCTTGAACTTGCTGGGTCTTGGTTTTCTCTCCCGTTCCTGCTTCAACCGTGCACAGAAGGGAGGGGGGAGTGTGGCCCTTGGTCTTCCTTGCGGCCCTCCCGGGCCAGGGCCTTGTGGTGGGAGGCGCCGCCCCCGGAACCACGGTGTCGCCACCACCTGGGGGTTGGTCAGAAATGCAGAGTCTCGGGTCCCACCCAGACCTCCCAAATCAGACCCTGGGTGTGTGTGCCCTGCCCTGGCTGCTGGCTCACGGCCTCCGGTGCCCTCAGGTCCCTCCCTCTTCCAGCTCGTGCCCGTCCCTTGCCCTGAGAGGCTGCCCTGCACAGGGTCCCCCGTCCCTGCTCTTGGCTGGTCCGACTGCGAGGTGCTGGGAGGAGGCGGGAGGGGGGAGGCGGGAGGAGCCGCGGTGCATTTGGCCCACGGTGCTGCCTGCAGGGACAGGCCCTCGCCCGCCCTGGCTCCTCCGTCCTGCAGTCCAGGGATGCTGGCGGCTCCCGGCGCCTGCTGGTCCCCCGGCCCCATCTGGCGGCTCCTGCCCTTTCCCGTCTCCGCAGCAGCCCGGTCTGGGTGTGGCAGTCACTGGGCTGTCTGTGCTCAGCCAAGTGTCTGTTTTTCTCGGTTGGATCTAGGACCAACCACAAGGGTAGGGGCTTGGGGTCAGGAGGTTTGGTCAGGGGTTGCAGCCCTCCTGCTGCACTGGCGTGTGTGCGTGTGTGCGTGCGTGTGTGCGTGCGTGTGTGCGTGTGTGTGTGTGTGTGTGTGTGTGTGTGTGTGTGGCGGCGGCGCTGGGCAGGTCAGCCCTCCGCTGCCCCGGGAGGGGCCCGCGCAGTGAGGCCCCGCCCCTGCCCCGCCCCCTCACCTGCAGCAGGTGGGATGCATAAATGGCCTCGGGCCTGCGCCTGCGCCCCTCCCGGTGCCCCTCCCTGTGCGCCCGCCCTTAGCTGAGGATCTGCGGCTCCTTCTTCCAGGACGCAGGATCCGGGTTCTGCCGTCAGACTTGCTCCGGGCAGTGAGATGCCCGCCAGCGTCACACGGGGACAAGCTTGGAGACACGGTTCCCGTTTCCGCCAGCATGACCCCACCGCCGCCGCCGGCCTGGGGACGGACGAGGGACCCCGAGCTCCTACACGGTAAGTCCGCCGGGCCGCCCCGGTGCGGGCAGCACGGCTGCGGTCGGCCCCAGAGGCCCCGTGCGGCCGCGGCGGTGGAGGCGGACCCAGCTGCGGGCGTGATGAGCCGCGCTCGTGGTGAACGCGGCGTTGAGAACAGGCCGCGCGGCCGGCCGACCGGGCCCGGGATTCCGGCTCGGCCGTTTCCGAGGGGCTGCCCTGGGGAAAGTCCGCTCATTCTCCGGGCCTCGGTGTTGTCCTCCGGAGAGTGGGGGTGACAGGGCCACCTCAGGGCTTGTGGGGACCGAGATGGTGTGCGTACGGCCAACGGAGCACAGCAGGTGATAGCCCGTCACTATTACGAGCAGGTTCATGATAATGTTGGGTCACCAACCCAGCCCTGCTGTCCTCTCTCTGCGCCCTGAGCTTTCTGCCGTGCTCACACCTGGCTGCTCCGCAGAGGCTCCGTGCTGCCTTGTGCCTCGGTACCTTTGCACGTGCTGCTCCTTCCCCTGGAGGGCGGAGACTAGGGGTCTCCTTTCTTCAAGACCCCACTTAAATGCAGTGAAAACCTCAGGGTCATTGAGGGTCCCCCCTCCTGTCCTTTCCTGGCTGTCACAGGCACCAGCATATTCTCAGTTCAACTCTGGGGTCCCCGGGAGTTGGCGGTCGCCCCCGTGCGGCAGGTGGGCCCACGCGGTAAGACCCTCACCGCCACGTCCGTGTGGCGGAACGAAGCTTTGCCACGTCAGTTCTCCAGGCGCAAGCCCACGAGAAGCTGCTGCCCTGATGCGCTCAGCCCGGCGGCTTCCGTGCGCGGGGCGCGGGCGGCTCCAGGTCCGCAGCTCCAACCACAAGCCGGTCCTGTGTGTCGGGGCCACAGCCCGTCGGGAGGGCAGCCGCAGGCTTTGCGGGGGGCGTTCGATGGGCCGGGCTGCACAGAGGAGGGGGTTTCGGGAGGCTGTCCAGACCGGCGTCAGATGGGGACGGGAGGGGTCGGCCTGATGTGGGGGCGGAGGGATCGGGGCTCTGGGTGAGGGATCCCGGGAGGGGCGCGGCGGGGAGAGGACTGTGAGGGCAGGTGCGGCCTGAGAGCCGGGCGGAGTCAGGTGCAGGGGGCTGCTTCAGCCTCAGGGCCACTGGCCCCCAGGCAGGCAGGCGGGGTCTGGCCACCCCGGTTCGCAGACCCAGATCCGGGGTCCCTCCTGGGAGGGGGATCCCCGTCCGCCACCACCCGAGGGGGTGACAGCAGCTCTGGGTGTCACATTTACGTCCTGGGAAACCGGGAGGCGGGTTCACCGAGGAAACAAATGCATACAATAAAAGAAATATATAAAACACGCGCTGTAGCCACGGAGGGAGCCCGCCCGTGCGCGCCCCACGGAGGACCCGGAGCATAGCACCTGGATGGGGGCGGCTTCGATGGGGACCGCCTGGCAGCGCTGTGGTGTCCCCTCCTGGGGGGGGAGCGCCTTGTGACCAGATGGGACCATGTTGGTCAGTGGTGACAGGCCAGGGGGGGCTCTCTGAGGCCGTGGGCAGCTGGAGGGGGGCAGTCTGGGGGGCCCAGCTCCCCCATCCTGGGGCTCCCGGTCATGAGGTGCACCCGCACCTGTGGGCTCAGGGCCGCACCAGCGAGTGGCGTGCTGTCCCCTGGCGGCGGGAGGACTCCCGTGGGCAGCTCACCTCCGTCGTCCTGGCTGTGACACCGTCACCTGACCACTCTCGCTGCAAAGGAGTCTGGGAAGCTGCATATTTTTAGTCGGGTCCACTGCCAAGGCAAATAAAACCCGAATCCTGTCAACAAGGAGGAATGGGGTGGGGAGCAGATGTGGTCAGGCCGCCAGCAGAGGGCCGGGTGCGCGGCGTGGGCCACACGTGACTGCCACCGGCGCTCCCCCGGCTCGAGGGTGAGGGACACGGTTCTCTTCGCAGAAACCCTTCTGACGAGATGTTTATCTCCTCGCGTTCTGGAGATTTCACTCATGAGAAACAAAAGGAGTTAATCTGTCTCTACCGGTTGGGAAAACATGGGGTTGGGTTTTGGCCAAGACTTCTCCTTAAGTCGGTGGCGTCTCTTTTTTGACGGTTGTTCCCCGGAGAAGGAAACATGTCACCGTGGCATCGGGGTTCACCCAGGGTCGCCGGCAGAGTGGGGTTCAAATGGCAACCCCCTCCCCGTCCCACACTCCAGCCACGGCCCGGAGGGTGTCTCGGGGCCTGCAGGGCTGGGGCTGGGGGCTCCCCCTTCTCACTGCACCCCAGGAGGTGCCCTGGTCCTGCTGCAGCCCCACAAACCCCAGGCTCCCGGGAGCCCCGGGGCTTGCTCCCAGGGCCTCTCTGCTCTCCGCTTCTGGCCGACGGCCTCCTCCTGACCTCGCTGCACCCTGTGGGGCCAGAAAAGGCTCTGGGGTGGCAGCCGGTGGGACTGGGGGTCCTGGTGGGGAGTTTGGGAAGTCTGCTGGCCAGCGGTGTTCATGCACTCTGAGATGCCGGGCGGGGCACTGCCACCCCCTCCTCGGGCTCTGAGATGCCGGGCCGGGCACTGCCATCCCCCATTCCTGGGCTCTGAGATGCCGGGCCGGGCACTGCCACCCCCTCCTCGGGCTCTGAGATGCCGGGCCGGGCACTGCCACCCCCTCCTCGGGCTCTGAGATTCCGGGCCGGGCACTGCCATCCCCCATTCCTTGGCTCTGAGATGCCCGGCTGGGCACTGCCACCACTGCTCCCCCCCCCGGGTTCTGAGATGCTGGGCAGGGCGCTAACGCCCCTCCCCAGTCTCGTGGTCGGTCACCCTTGAGAGCGGGCTGCCAGGGCTGCTGAGGAGCATGTGAGCAGGGTGGGGCCAGAGCCGGGCAGGAGCAGGCAGCGGTGGTGGCCCTGGTGAGGACCCGGGTGCCAGCCCTTGGGTGCCGTGGGGAGCGGGAGATGGGTGCCACCCTTGCGCTGCCCCTGATCCCTCGTCAGCCTCGGATCCCTGGCCCGTGCTTCAGGAACCTTCTCCAGGTGTCCCCGCAGGGCTGCTGTGAGTTCTAGAAAGAAAAACGTCTCGACCGTCGGCGCCCCCGCGTGGGCATCCGAGTGCACTCGGGCCGCCGGGACCAAACACACGCCCCGCCTCCCCTCCCCCCCCCCCCCCCCCCCCCCCCCCCCCCCCCCCCCCCCCCCCCCCCCCCCCCCCCCCCCCCCCCCCCCCCCCCCCCCCCCCCCCCCCCGACCCCCGCACCAGGCGACCCCGAGCCAGGTCCCCGCCCAGCACAGAGCACGAGGGCCCCGAGGAGGGTTCTGCGGCTTCCGTCGTGGGGCGTGAATGAGCCAGGGCGGCCTCCCGTCTCCCCGTGGCCATTCCTGGAACCAAGGATAAAGGAGGTGGGGAGACCAGTTCCGGTGAAGCCGGGCCCCACACGGGGCGTCCGCCAGCGGGCTCTCGCCGGGGCGAACAGCCTGCCTCCCTTCAATCAGAACGCTTTGACCCAGTGAAAGTAGGCGGTTATGGGCCCGTCTGTGTCCACGGACACAGGCTGACACTTCTGTGCGTCGCAGTGGCTTTTGTGTCTTCGGTCCCAACCGTCCCGGGGCTGACCTCCCGGGAGGAGGCCCCTCAGGGCTGTTGGCGGCGGTCAGGCCGCAGCGTCACCTGGTGGTGCCCGTCCTCTCCCGCGGGGAGAACGCTGAGATGCAGGCTTGCCCGTCGGGAAGGCGTTGGGCTTCAAGGCACAGCTGGTCCAGCCCGAGGCGGCTGCGCCGTGCACGGCGTCCCTCCTGCCACGTGACGGGCTGTCCGGCTGCTGGCGCCGTGTGCCTGCTCCGCACGGACAAGCTGGCATCTCAGGCGACCTGCCGTGGCAGACGGTTTCAGTCTGGAGGTCGGAAGTCCCAAGTCAAGGTGTCAGCAGGGCCGCGTCCTTCTGGAAGTGCTGGGGGTGAATCCTCGACCCAGGGGCCCTCTGTCCCTTTGTGCCAGCTGGTGAGATGGTGTCTTTCCACCTCTCTTCTGGTCACATCTGCCCGGTACTGTCTTCTTCTGATGCCTCCTTCCGCTCGTAAGGACCCTGGTGGCTGCACTGGGCCACTCAGACGGTGCACGCCACCCTCCCCGTTCCGTCTGCAGCCCGGCATCCTGTTGCCATGTAAGGTAACGTTTTCACGGGTTCCGGGGACCGGGGCAGGGGCAGTTCTGGGGGCCCATGATCCTGTCTGCTATGTTGCTGTGATCTGTCCCTTTACGGTCCTGAGAAAGCTGCCACTGCACCAGACATCACGTCTGTGTTCAGAGGAGGGAGGAAGGAGAAGGGCTCCATGGACCACACCAGCTGGGTCTGTGTGGTTTCCTCAAGGAAGGGAGGGGTTTCCCCAGAGCATTCCAGAAGGTTCCATCTACAGGCGGCCAGGGAGAAGGGTGTGAAGACCCCCGCAGCGTGCGTGTCCATGGCGAGTGGTCCAGCCCCTTCCTAGGTTCCTGAGTGCACCTCCGGAGGTCTTGGTGGACTCGCAGCAGGAGGTGGGATGGTGGCTTCCGGAGCTTTCTGGGAACCCCCGCACTTGTAAAATGAACTTGAGGACCTGTCCCTGGCTCAGCGGGGCAGGCTCTGGCTTCACTGGGGATTCCTCCCCAGAACACAGGCTCTCCCTGACCTCATTCAGGGACACCGTCCCACGGGCAGCGTGGTCCCGGTGGACGCAGGAGGGACCCGCTGGACCAGCCCTGCCCCGGCGCCCACGTGCCCAGCAGCATGGCGCTTCCCCAGCCCGCGGACGCCATGTGCTCAGAACACACCTGGGAAACGAAGTCCGAGTCGGTTCGACTTGCACTTTTGGACCCTCGTCGGCGGGTCGCTGTGCTGGCGTCTCGTGGGGCCGGAGAGGGACCAGGTGACGGCCCTGCCCCCACGGAGACGCCGCTCCCGAGCGTGGGGAGCGTGGGCCCCGCACCCGCAGGCCGTGCGCTGCTCTGGGCGTGCTCGGTGATACCGGGCAGGCGGCCGGGCCTCTCTGAACCTCATTCCCTGGCCGGGCGGGCCGCGGGAGGGCCCCCGTGGGGAGGGGGGTGGGGTCCTGGCGCACAGAGCACCCCGAGCGCTAGGTTTTACCTGCTCGCCACTCTCTGCAAGGCTCAGCGTTGGGACACGGCCGGCCGGTGGGGGCCCCGCACAGCAGGGCTGGGGGCGACTCGGCTGGAGCCGGTTCCTCACTCACGCTCCCGACGCCGCAGAGGGTGGCCTCTGGCTCCGAGCTTAGCTGCCCCCTGTGCGGCTCCGTCTGTCCACGGCGCTGGAAGCCACGGAAGGGGCCATGAGCGCACCCGCCGGCCCGGCTGGGAGGGCTGCCAGGACCCTCCGGCACCAGCTGTCTCTCTGCCCGCGTGATGGCAGCAGGTCCTGGGAGCGCGGAGAGGCAGTGCCTGCCTTCAGCAGTCCTGGTTGACAGGTGGGGAAACTGAGGCACGGAGCAGCCGAGCCGCTTGCCCAGGGCCGCACAGCTGGTTTGAGTCGGGGAGGAGCACCGGACCCCACCTGGGACCCCTCCCCCAGGTCCTGTCCCAGAGCTTTGCTGGGGAGGGGGGAGGGCACAGGGCAGAGTCCCCGCGGGCGCGCTTGGGGCTCCTTCCTCCTGTTCCTCCGAGCCCCCTCCCCCAGCCCCGTCCCCAGGGGGAGGCGAGAACCTGGGAATTCTCTTATCTCTGCCCAGCAGGATGTGTCCTATGTTGTGGCCCCACCAAGGTTTCCAAGCTCCGTGATGAGCTTGCAGATTTCTGATGGCGATTGCTCTCCAGCCCTCTGGCCGGGGTGGGGGGGGGTGGGGGGGGGTGGGGAGTTGGCCAGGCCGCACCGTGGCCGGCTCCCCGCGGCCCTGGCCTTTTCAGCTGCTCCTGGCCCTTGGATCCTCTGGCAGGCCCGTCCCAGCGACAGCGGTGTGAAATGCAGGGGTGAATTCCTGCCCTCAGTGTTTCCGCCCATTCTTTGTGCCTGTGGCTTCCCTGCCAGGGCCGGGGCTGTGGGGGACGCAGTGCCCCGCGCGGCCCTCGGGGGCGCTGTGCAGGCAGGCGAGGGCAGGACGGGACCCTGGCCTGGCCAGGGCTGGTTTCCGTCCCTCCTTCCCATCGGCGCCGCTCCTGAGAGGCGCCCTTCCCCCGCGGGAGAGCGGGCTCAGCCCCCCCTCAGGGACGCCATCTGACAACGCGGCTTCTCGGACCCGAGGTTCGGAGTCAGGCCAGTGGTGTCTGGGGTCCCACAAGGGACCGTTCACACCAGGCCGCACGTCGGACGTGCTGGCCGGAGGCTTGGCCGGCTCAGAGTCAGGCCGAGTCTCGGCCTCACCGCCGCCTCCTGGTCCCTCCTTGTCCCGGGAACTCTGGGAACCTCAGTCTGCTCCTCTGCGGACGGGGGATGATGTCACTTCTCTTCTCCGGTTGTTGGGAGAAAAGATTAATTCTTAATCCCTGTCCTCCGTAATGATGTTCGAAGACACGGCCTTCCTGGCAAAGTTTCTGACCATCACGAGCACCAGACAGACCACACCCGAGCTGGCGGGGCTGGAGTCCACAGCAGAGAGCGCGAGTGTTCTGAGCACCCTCCGAGGCCTCGTCTTGGACCAGTGCCCTTTGCCCTGGGGAAGAAGGGGCTCAGCTTCTTTGCTCTCCCCTGGGGTCCAGGAGCCCTGAGCTGGGTCTGAGGACCCATTCGGGGACCATGCAGGTGAAGGGAAGGGGAGGGGCAAACACTCGAGTGTCCCTGAGGAGGCTGTGTGACACCGAGGCCACATGAGGCCCGGCTGCAGAGATGGTGCATGCAGGCCGCAGTTCCCTCCTGCGTGGTGTGGGGTGCTGTGGCTCCCACTTACCCTCCATGGGGGGCTCGGGCTGACGTGCACTGTGTGAGGACCGGCCGCTGGTGGAGGCGGTGGAGGCGAGCCCTCTGTCAGAGGAGGAGGTGGGAGGGACCGGGAGGGACTGCTCACCTGGACCAGCATGTCTGCTGCGGAGGGGTGAGGCTGGCTTTGAATTTGGGCCTGTCCAGAGAGCCTCACCGCTGTCAAATCGGCAGGGAGGTGGCTGCAAGACGGTGGAGGAGGCCTGAGTGGGCGGTGAGGGTGGGGGCAGACGGGCCCCCTGTTTGCCAGCGCCCCTGGTCCTTTTTGTAAAAGTTGTTTTAAATGTTTATTTTCTAGAGAGAGTGCAGGCAGGGGAGGGGCAGAGAGAGGGGGAGACACAGAATTGGAAGCAGCTCCCGGCTCCAAGTGCTCAGCACAGAGCCCGACACGGGGCTCGAACCCACGAACCCTGAGATTGTGACCTGAGCCGCCCAGGCGCCCCGTCCCACGTCCTTCCTCGGAGTTGGTGTGAAGGGAAGTGGGGGGGGGGTTCTAAGTTTTGGGTCCTTGACTTCTGTGAGTCTCCGACCGTGTCACGGGGTCCCCACATGCGACTCAGGGTTTCTGTTGACCCAAGGCAGGAGACTGCACGCTCGGGTCTGGGTCAGCTTTCCCAGAGCGGGGGCGCGACGCGGGCCATGGAGGCCAGACCAGCGGCCGCCCGCCGTCTTCCGGAGACCGTCTCGGGGGAGGAGCCCATGCGCGCTCACACACACTCACACACTGATTCACATGCACGCACACGTGCACAGATCAGCTCACACGTGTACCTACACACACACCCACACACGTGTGCACGCACACCTACACATTCACACACGCGCGCACACACATACTCTCAGAAGGAGACCCACTCGGGTCTTAGAGACCTAGCCGCCACTGCCCGCCCCTCTGTCCCGAGCCCCTGCGTCCCCGTCCGGGGACAAGGGTATCATGGGTCTCATCAGTCCAGTTCCTGTTCGGATTCAAGCTCCGTCACTGTGTGATCTCGGCCGCGTTGCCGGGGGTCTCTGACCCTCAGTTTCCTGTTTGTGGAGGGGACCAGCCCGAGCCCCTCCCAGCCGTGTGGGGAGCGGGCGTGGGGGGGGGCGCCAGGCGCTCTCCTCCTCGCCAGCCTGGCGTTCTGTCCACTCTTCCTGGAGCACGGCACTCGTTTGCCTGTGTCCTGGGGGACCACGTGTTACCTGTCACGTGTCTCGTTCTGACGTGGGGGTGCGCGGGGCCGCCCCGAGGCGGGCCTGGAACCGCGTCTCCCTGAGGAGCCAGTGTGGCTCACTTACGCCCACACCGCCGCAGCCCACCGAGCCCGCGGGCCCTGGGCAGACCCAGTCCCCGGCCACCAGGGCCACGTGAGGTGGGGAGGGCGAGGCCGCGAGGCGGTGTGCGCGGAGTGTCCAGGGTCACCAGGCTCTGTGGGCCACGCGCCCTCCGGGGCACGGGGACGGGGTGAGGGCGTCAGCTGCAGCCATGAGCCGCAGTCCCCAGGCCGACGCGGGAGGGGCCCGCGCTGAGGCCCGAGGCAAGCGCTCCCGGGGTGGCGGGGCTGCAGGGGCCGTGGCTGCACCGGAGCCCCGAGGACGGCGAGGTGGGCTTCCTGTCAGCATCTGATGCAAGTGGTTCCGAGTCCCGGACTTGTCACCGGGAAGCGTCTGCTCCCACTAAACTAGGTCCATCACGTCCTGGACGATGTCACCACTGACATGAATTCGCAGCTCCTTAAGACTTTCTATCACGGAATCGTTTACGGAATGGGCTGCCTTCCCTGCGAGTGGGGCCCAGGAGGGAACCTGCCCAAGGATGGCCTTTGGGCATCTCTTCACATCAAAATCTATGCTGTTGTTGCTTTGCATCCCGTTGTATGGGCAGAGGGGTTTCAGAACGCCATCGTGTCCCTCCATGTTCCCAAAAATGAGGTTTCTGTGCATCAAGTGTGTCTTGAGTCTTCTTATAGTCTTATTTGAAAAGCCAAGTTGGCCTGAAGGTGATAAAACAGTCTTCTCTTCCTAAGTGTCAGTCATTAACACCATAGTAAGAATGACAATACAGTCTTAAGAGTAGGTTTTCAGTGATAACTGAAGGTGAGACCATTAAAACCCAGGATCCTCATGAGGGTCAGGAGGAGGGAACGGATGCCCCCAAAGAGTCAAATATGAAGGGGTTGGAACGAAGCGTCTTGGCAGCTTCCCCATCGGGTCTTACTCTCCCCTAGTTTCCTGGTCTGCGGTCTGCTCTAACCAGGGCCTGGCGGAGATCAGGGACAAGATTCGCCCATGGAAACTTCTGTCCCTGGCCAAGAGCTCAAGTGTCTGGCTCCCTCCTCCATCGGCCTCTGTTCCAGTCCATTGCAGAGGAAGCTTCCAGTCTGTTCCCGTCTCGCGTCTCCCCATTTTCTGCAGGTCGCCAGGGCGCCGAGCGTGCGGGCCGTGCTGGGAACATCGTCATTTTCCAAGCCCTTGTGCGAATCCTTACGCTTTGTTCAGCACACACAGCATGTTAATCTCGTGTGCATAACGGGCTTTGGATTAAAGAATTAAATAACGACCCGTTCTGCGTCTCGCCGAGGCCCAAGTCCCATTCCTGCCGCTTGCTGGCTGTGGGACTTTGGGCAGGTAACTTGACCTCTCTGCACCGTGGTTCTCTAATCTACAAATGGGGGCTAAGAGTCGCACCGCGGCTGTGTGCGGATTACATTAGTGAATCTGCGCCGAGTCCCAGGAGTGGAGCCCTGGTGAGCCCGGGAGCCCCGTGCGGGGAAAGACCGATCTGACTTTCTCCAGACAGACAGTAGGATGGGACCCTGGCAGTGCAAGATCGTTTCTGCCCGAACCGAGGGCTTCACGGGGAGATCCTCTGGCCCCCTCACACGCCGAGGGTCTGAGGCGGCAGGGGGTCCCGTTTTGGGGTGCCCGCCTGCTGGCGCTGACGGAGGGGGCAGGACTAGAAGCCCTTCCTCCCGGGCGGCCCCCGGACAACAGATTGGAGGAGTTGGGCAGGTCCGAGGCTCCGGTTTGCGGGAATCCGGCTCCTGCAACAGGCCGCCCGGGGTCTCCGAGCTGCCCAGCCCTCCAGATGCACTCTTGGCTCTCTCGGGGCATCTGTGACTGCCCCGGGCGGGCCTCCGGGGGCCTGTGCACGGGGGGCCCTTCCATGTGCGGTGGGACACATGCCATTTGTCAGTGGCGTGGGGTGACTCGCTGGGCACCCCCCGAAGATTGCTTACAGAGTTCAAGGCTGGTCGCCCGGGCACTCATTATCAGATCTAATTGTGGGCTCGGATTTCACAAACCGGGGGGCTGTGCAGGTGGAGGACGGGCTGCAAAGGTCACGCCTAAAAGCTTATTAAACCGCTGGTGTGAAAGGTAAGACCATCTGGATGCCATTTGACAACTTAAGTGGTAATTACACCATTTGGCGCAGGCATTAGAGCTGTGGCCCGCACTGCGGTGGGGACAGGCTGGCTCCGAGGGGGTGCTCCCTTCGGGGCAAGCCCGTCCTGGCATCTCCGGGTCCCCGTCCCTGCTGGGGCTCCTGGGTTCTCCGCCGAGCCCTCGGGTGGAGCGCGGGCCGGCAGTGGGAGGCAGCGGTCCCCCGCGGCCCCGAGGCCCGGATAACCAGGAACACCTGCTCCGCCAGGGAGGGAGGACGGGGGGGCGGGGGGGGGCGGCTTCCCGCGGCGTCCCACCCCCCGCAATATGGAAGTGTTTAGCGGGCTTTGCACCAGGCGGGGTAGCTGAGATCTGAACCTTCAAATTACAGCCATTCCCGGGCCGAGGATAAGTAAATAAACAGTTCACAGCTGCGGCCCACTCAGCCCAGGCCCGGCTATCTCTTCTGATTGCGGGACAAGTAATTAAGTGCGAAATGTGAGCCCTCAACGTCAGGGAGAGATGATAAAGGTCTGGGGGCAGTAAATCCCCCCAGCTCCGGAGACCTTCCGATTAACCCGCGCGGGGCTGGCGGGGGCGGGGGCGCAGCGGGGGCAGGGCGCCTGCTGGGCGGAGATCCGAGCTCCCTACCCGGAGGCAGCCTGCTAGCTGCACCTTGCTGGGGGGTGGGATCAGTGTGAGAATCTGGGTTCTCCCCAGCGCGCCCCAGAAAACGCCTCGGGGCGGGTGCTGCCTGCTGTCACCCAGTGTCCTGGGCTGGGCCGTGTCCCGGAAAAGTTCACAGGTTGGAGCCCCAACCCCAGGACCTTGGGATGGGATGGTGCGTGGAGGGGAGGCCTCTGAAAAGGTGATGAAGTAACTCAAGTCAGCGGGGGGGGGGGCCCTGGTGTCCTCAGGAGAGAAGGGACAGGGACACAGATGCGCCCGGAGGGAGGCGCGGGGGAGGGAGGGGCACGGCCATGTGCACGCCCCGCAGAGAGGCCTCGGGAGAAGCCAGGCTGCCCGAGCCTGGGTCTCAGGCTCCAGCCTCCGGGGCTGAGTCCCTGTCGGCTACGCTGCCTGGCCTGTCATGCTGTCAGGGAGAGAACGGGGTGCCGTGAGCAGCGTGTGCCCGAGAGCAAGAGCCGACGGGCGGGGGCGGCCGAGCGGTGCCAGGCCCCTGCGGGCACACACGCAGCCCGGCCACGGCACCTCTTCTCGTGGACGCAGGAGCTGAGGCCGGAGAGGCCGAGCCAGCGGCCCAGGCCCCACGGCTGCACGGAGCAGCTCGGCTTGGAGAGGACGGGGTCCTGGGCCCCGCCCCAGTGAAGAGATGGCGGGCGTGGGCGCGGCGTTCACGGCCCCTGGGATCGTCGGGGCCCCCAGGGTTCAGGGCCCTGGCTTCCCACCTGACCTGCTGCACTTCCTTCTCAGAAGCAGCTCGCGTCTCGTCTCTGTCACATTTTTCTGTGAAAGATGCAAGGTCCCCGTGCCCGTCACCGGCCTGTGCTCACGGCCGTGCCCTCTCTGGAGCCCAGATGCCTGGGTTCAAATCCCAGCACCGCAGCTCAGCTGGCGCTGGGTGATCACCTGATCGCTCTGGGCCTCCGGTGTCTTCATCTGTAAAACGTGTCTTATAAGAGAACCCGCCTCCTGGGGTCATTAGTAGCCGAGTAACGTTTGTAAAGTACCTGGCGCGTTGATGGTGCTAGAAAAATGTCTGTTCAGAACAAACTAGCTCATCTGTTTGCCCCTGGACGAGGGTGCTGGGGGGGGATGGGAGACAGAAACCCAGTGTGCCCCGTTCTGTCTCCCCCGGGCACAGGGGGGCTCCCGGGAGTCTTGGTGGAAAGGGTGGGGCACCATCTGTCCCAGGTGCCCGCCGCCACCCACTGTCACCGCGCACACAGTGTGGGGCACACGGTGACAGCCATCTCCCTCTCTCTGTGTGGAGACTGTGATCTTCAGGGACCCACACCCAGATTCGGTGATGTCACCACAATGTGGCTTCTCCGTGGACACCGAGGTGCAGCCCTGCGGGCAGGGTGGGCCTTGTCCGGTGTGAGTGCCCACATTCCGGAGCACGCTGGCGTCTCACGCTCTGTGTGTCGGACCCATGCGCCTTCTGTCCCCAGTGCCTGTCCCTTTGGTAATAAAACATTTAAAAAATTTTGTTTTGATGTTTTATTTATTTTTGAGAGACAGATCATGAGCAGGGGAGGGGGCGGGAGAGAGGGAGACACAGAATCTGAAGCAGCTTCAGGCTCTGAGCTGCCAGCACAGAGCCCGACGTGGGGCTCAGACCCACAAACTGTGAGATCATGACCTGAGCCGAAGCCGGACGCTTAACCGGCTGAACCCCCCAGGCGCCCCTAAAACATTTTTTTTAAAGATCGATGTCAAACTTGGCTGAGTCACCCCAACAGACTCTTCCTTGGAGCGTGTGTTCACATTTCCCGGACCACCGGGAGAGCCGGCCGGGCTGGGCACCGCTCTGTCCTCCCCCGTGGGGCACGTGCCTGCCCGCTGTCTAGCTGGTGGCCCTGGAGGGCACGGACATATGTCATCCAGCTACCTGTCTCTGGGAGCCTCTGCAGGGGTCCAGGCCACACAGATTCCAGAGGGGCTGGCTTCACGCAGGTGCGGGTCTCTGGGCGGGGCGGCGGAGCTCGGGGACCTGTGGGTCTGGCAGGGACGAGCTCCCAGAAGGGGCCTGGGGACGAGGACAGGAGCGGGTCTGGGCCCCTCCCCTGCCAGTCTGCAGCTGGGAGAGCCCTACCGTGTGCCGGCTCAGTCCCCACCTGCCGCGTCCCCATGGGTGCCTGCAGCTCAGCCCCCTGTTCTGCAGGGTGGGATGACGGCAGGACTGCTCCGGGGCTGCTGGGGAGCAGGTGCAGGGCTGCCCCTTGGAAAAGAGGCCATGGCCGCCGCCCACCTTCCTCCTCGGGGCTCTGAGCATGTCGGCCGCAGGCAGACGGAGGCCTGGAGCTCGGGAAGGCGTGTTTGCTGATCCGGGCCTTCGGCCAGTCGTCGGAGCCCCAGCAGGTGCCGGGCCCAGCGGGGAGCAAACCGCCGTCCCCACCCTGGGGGCAGCCAAGCAGCCGCCCCCATGGAGCAGCAGCAGCCCGGAAGTTTCTAGGACAGGCAGACCCAGGCCGAGGGGAACACGAGGCAGGAACCCCAGTGGAGACCGGGTGGCGTCCGAGCCGGGGTCGAGCGAGCCGTGTCCGGGGCGCAGAACCCAGGGTGCGGCCGGCGCGGTCACCCCCTTCTGTAGCAGCCGGGTGTTGAACCAGGTCCCCTGCCGCTCAGAAGAAAGCTCGCGTCCCCAGCCTCCACTGCCGCTGTGGCCCGGGAGCTGTGACGTCTCCAGAGCGTGAGGGGAAGGCCGGGCCGTCCTCCTGCCCCTTACCCCCCACCCCCAGTGTCTGGACCCAACAGCGTCCAGGAAGGGGGAGCCCCGGCGGTTTGGGAGAACAGGACTCGAGACCTTAGCACGTTCTACAAACACCTTGTTTCCGCCACCGACACTCGGGTTTCCGTGACACGCAGCCCGAGGTCTGGTGGCGGGGCAGGGCCGTGCCCGGGGGCTTGCTCTTGGCCGTTCAGCCTCTAGTCCTGCTGTGGGTGCTCCCGTGGGTGCTCCCATGGGTCCTCCCGGAGGTGCTCCCGGAGGTGCTCCCGGAGGTGCTCCCAGAGGTGCTCCTGTGAGTGCTCCCATGGGTGCTCCCGGAGGTGCTCCCGGAGGTGCTCCCGTGGGTGCTCCCGTGGGTGCTCCCGTGGGTGCTCCCGTGGGTGCTCCCGGAGGTGACACAAGCCACGCAGCATCTCCGGCTCGCCCTGGATTCCGCCAGCTGAGCTCTAATTACTCGAGAGGAACCCCCTCGTCCGATACAGCCCGATGGGTCATGGACAAACTGACGTTTTCCCGGAGGGCCCCAGGCAGCCTGCAGCCACACGGGTGGGCCATGCCCGTCTCCGGGAGCACCTGCCCACGCTGAGGAATGGCATGGGTCTGGAGAGCTGCCCCAGCCAAGGTGCTGACCCCTCGCCGTGCCCCCAGGGGGAGTTGGCCCCGGGGAGCCCGGCGGCGGGGGGGTGTCTCAGCTCCCAGAGCAGTTGCCGGTCTTCTGGAAAAAGGATTCTTCCGTTCTTAGCGCCACGGGGGTGTGGTGTCTGGACTCGCCCTGGCCATCCCCACGGTTTCTGGATGGGGGTGTGGGGGTGCCAGGCCCTCCGCTCCCACCCGGCTCAGCCCGGATTCAGCAAAGCCGCTCCCCTCGCCACTGGGAGCCTCGGCTGGGAAGGCGGGGCCGGCGTTCACCGTCTGCGTGTTGCTCCGCTCGAGCGCCGTCGGGGTCTCGGGGCTGTTGCTTCTCTGGACCCTCCTGAGCTCCATCAGCCTTTGCTTCTAGAAGGTTCCGCCTGCTTGCGCACGAGAGCCGTTTTCTAATGTTTCTGATGCTGTCTGCGTGCACAGGGTGGAATCGGGCTGCTCTTCATTCCAGAGGGGCCCATCACCACCGGGGGCATGCAGACGGGGAGCACTGGGGCGCAGCCCCCTAGAGCTGGGCTCCGTTTACCCATCCCGCGGAGGCCGGCCCTCCCGGGGTCCCAGAGAGCCTCCCACGCTAGCGGAGGCGGCCTCTTCACCTCTGCTCCTGCCCCCTGATGCTTCTTTCTCTTCCGGGGACATGGTCCAGTCCCCCCCTTCCCCACGTTTCTCCCGTCACTCTGAGCTGCCCCGAGACCCCTCCCGGCCTTTCCTGGCTTGTCCCCGACACTCATGGGGGACAAGGAGGGACAGGTGTGCGTCTGGTCCTCGAGTCGGCTTCTCACTAGTGTGAGGGCTCAGGGCCGCTGCTACGGTCCCCGCACCCCACTTTCTGTGTTTGCAAAACAAAGATCAGAACTAGTCTCCCGAACTGGGGTCATTTTGAGGGTCTCACGAGGCTCTGGCTGGCAGGAGGTCCTGTGGGAGGTGTGAGGTCCGAGCAGAGTCTGCGATGGGGCGCGTGGGCCCGCCGCTGTGTGGTCTCGGAGGCCCACGGTCCAGGGCAGGGCGCGGTGGGGGCCTTGTGGTGACACTGTGACGAGGGCCCGGTGGCCCCCAGGAGGCCCGGGACCGAGCGCGAGGTCCGTCTCGGTGTGGGCCCCGCACCTGCTCACACTCGCCGGGTCCCGACCCGCAAAGACTCAGGAAGTGGCAGGACCCTTCGTCCCCCAGGAGGTCGGTGGCTGATGGGAAGCAATTGTTCATTGGCTCTGGGAACCTGTGCTTTTCCATCGGGGACCCAAGGGCAGCCGGGTCCAGACCGCATTGTCCGGAGCCGCGGGGCCGCCTGGAGCCTGAGAGGAGCTCCGTGGGGGGAAGGGGGCGCGCCCGCGGGTCCTGACCAGGGCCTGGCCCGAGGGTCGCAACCCCTTGTAACTGGAAACAGCTGACTTCTGGCTCCGGGCTCCAAGGTGGGCGGCCCGCCCGCAGGATGGCGTCGCACCGACAGGCCGCTGACGTCACTGCCGAGGGGACTTTTATGGAAGCGGGTGCGGGGCTGAGAAGCTGTGGGGGCAGACCTCGCCCCCTCGCCCCCTTCCTGCCCGTCCCTGCGCCTTGTCCCCGGAAAGCCCAGCCTCCCTGGGCCCTGCAGTGAGCGCCTTCAGGTCCATGGGCACGGCCAGGGCCCCGCGGGCACACTCCCTGGGCACACTCTGCGGGCACACCCTGCGGGCACACTCCCCAGGCCATGCTCGCCCCTCGGTGTCAAGAGTGCTTCCCGGTTAAGCACCTCGTTAGAGTAATAAAAGGGATGAAAAAACAGTATTTCACTGTATTTTTTCCTGGGGTTTCATGACAGATTGAGGGCCCGTGGCTCGTTCCCCGGGAGGATCCCGGCTTCTGTGACCCCGCGCCCGGGGAGCAATCGGGCACGCTGCAGACTTCCCCTGCGCGGCCCGGCCTCCCTGTGGGAACCTAGGGCTGCAGGAGCCCCGAGAGCCCGAGGGGGCCCCGCCGACCCCAGGGGAGCCGGGCCGCAGCCGGCGGAGCCGTGTGGGGACGGGCCTGCCTCCTCCCCCAGCCCCAGCACAGGAAGGAGCCCCGACAGGGGTGCGTGGCCCCTGGAGCCCCGCCTGTCCGTCCAGAAGACTGCCGGTCCGCGGCCGTGCGCACGATGGCAGGGTAGGACACCATCACACCCACGTCTGCTCTCTGCGCGCCCCCTGCCCAGACTCAGAAATCAGCCCAGTAGCTGGGGACGCTTGTCCCTGTAAGGAATGTGACCCGAGCTGACAGCCTTGGGGTACTCGTCCTGGGCCTGACGCTCTGTAGATCGTCCGGGCAGCTCTGTGTGCTCCTGTGATAAACACACACTGTGTGCCTCCCACACTGGCCTGTGTGGTGACTCCCTACACCCTAAGCTGTAACCCTGTGCCAGCATCCCCGCTTTGCAAACGAGGAAATGAGGCTCAGAGAGCAGAAGTGACGTGCCCCAGGGCCCACAGATACTAAGTGTCCAGAGCTCGAATTTCCCTCCACAGCCCGTGCTGTCTACCCCTCGCACACGGGGTCCACTGCATTCAAGCAATATTCGCGGCAAGAACGCACTGTGGGTCATATCACTAGAGGCTGGTGCTCAGATGTGAAAGGAGCAGATTCTCCTAGGGCTTTCTGGGGCCCACCGGTGAGCCCAGCCTCCAGATTTTGGCAAAGGCAAGTAAAATGAAGTAGATTAACAAATAAAAAATCATCTGATAATTCTCTGGGAAGACCATTAGGTGACGTTTGTGGATTTATGTGCTCCAGCTCATCTGGGACTTATCTGCACACTTACTCCGAGCTCTGCTGCCTCGGGGCCTTCGCATACACTGTCCACGTGCTCGCACACTCTCCCTGAAGTCCTGCCCCTTCCCTGGGCCTTTAGTGCTCCTTCCTCAGAGCCCCCACGGCAGGGCTCAGTCACCCCGTTTTATGCCCCACAGCCCTGGGCGCGTCTGTGGTTTGCAAGGTCCTGGAACACACGGACCAGGGATTTGTGCCCGTCCTCAGGCGAGCCCGTGTGCAGCTGGGGAGGGGGCCGCGGGCCTGGGGCCGCCCCCAGGAGCCCCGGCGGCCACGCGCGACTTGCTCCGGTGCGGATCTGTCGCCGAGAGACACAGTGCCCGGGGCTCGGGGGCTCTGTGTCCGAGTCCCGCGCAGAGCCTGACACTGTCACCTCCGCGTCCCAGCGAGGCGCCGGCGGACGCTCGTGAAACCAAGTGGAAAGTCACGTGTCCTGAGGGCCCGGAGCCCCCGTCTCCTCCCTCACGTCCGCGCCTCCGCGTCATCGGTCGGGGTGTGTGCTCTCGTCTCCTTCCCCCTCAGGAGTTCCCAGCCGCCGATGACAGATCAGGGTCGGTTGCCTTAGGACGGAGGAGACACGGGGACCGTGAGGACACAGCCCGCCGGTGGCCCCCGCGTGCGGTCCGGTGCCCCTCACCTCACTCCGACTTCACCACCACAGACGCCACCAGAGCAAGGGCTCCCAGGTGGGGGACGGGCCGTTTCCGTGTCACGGATGGGGAGGTGGGGACTCAGAGACCGCAAGGAGCTCGCCCAGACGCACGCAGCCAGCACGTGGGCCGTTTAACGCAGAGCCAGCGGCAGGCTGGACGCGCGCACGTTAGAATGTGTCACAAAACGTAGCTAGAAAACCCCTGGCATTTTCACAAGCGTCTGCGGAAACCTTATTTGCTGCGTCAGCAGCGGTGATGGAGCCCGCCGCCCGGGGGGGGCACACGTGTGCACACACGCACACATGCACACACACCAGCGTTTGCAGAATGTGCTCGCAGCCCTTCCCGTGGAAGGGATTAACACTCATCTCACGGCGGAAGAGATGCTTTTTAAGAAGTCGAATGAAACATGGTTGTGAAACATTGTTCCACAAGTGGAGTAGATTCCCTGGGACCCGTGGCGCCGTGAACGCACTGACGGGATTCGTCGATCTCGAAGGCGGCCTTGGAGCAGGCGGGGGTCGGCAGGCTTCGTCTACGATGACCCGCTAGGTTTCGTGGGTCACCTGGTCTTTGTGGTTGCAGCCTGAAGCAGCCGCAGACAGTATGCAAATGAGTGGGTGTGGCCCTGTTCCAATAAAACTTTATTTACAAAAACAAGTGGGGAGCCACTTGGTGCGCCGGGCCGTGGTTTGCTGTGGAGGATGAAGGATTTTCTGAATGTACTGCCTGTGCTCTTTTCTCAAGGAGCGTTCGTGGTCCACGGGACGTACCCTTCCTCCGAAGCCCTTGACCCTCAGTCATCGGGCGCCTTCTCGCCGGTCCGTGTCCGTTGTGTGCGCCAGGGCTGTCGGACCGTGGGGTACCGTTTTGCGAGGCTCATCCGTGGACTGGATAAACCACCTGATTCCCGCTCAGACGTCGCCCACGTGGTCCTGGGCCCTCGTGTGGGTTTTCAGTACTTCTGGGCTCGCAGAACTTGGGGTGGCCTTTTCCCACGTTATCACAGTTGTTAGTGACTTGGGGGGGGGTCCCACAGTGCAGGGAGGCTGTTCTTTCTTCTCCCAAGTGAGTGACTTTCACCCGTCCTGCTGGCGTGTAGGTGTGTGTGCGCGTGTCTGACGGGGTGGGGGGGGCGGGGGAGGCGGGGAGAAGGTTCCAGTGCACGAGGAGGGCGTCAGCTACATTCACGTACGTGTAAAAAGTGTTTAGTCTCCGTGTTTAAGCCGATGGCTCTGGATTCATTTTGGATGGAGGGTTGTGGAAAAGGAGGAGTGTTTGTATTAAGCAGGACGTGGATATAGTCTTTCAAGGTACGAAGTCTGTGCTGACTCGGCCCAACACACAACCGCATCTGGTTATGTCTGGTCTCGGAGACTCCAAAAATGTCCTAAATTCCAGACAACCTCTTGGGCTTAGAAATAAAAGTCATTAATCCTGCATTTGAATTTAATATTTGAAATTTTATCCTAATCTTTTTTTTTTCTTCCACATGAATTAACTTTTGAAAAGTTGGAAAGAAACGTTAAGAGGATTCTTTTTTTTTTCCTCTTTTTTTCTGTTTTAAGGGAACATTCGTAACAAAAGTATACAATTAAACTGGGTTTGACCTCCGGGGTTTAGCAGATTTTCCACCTGGTCTGAGCAGGAAATGGACTTTGCAGGGGGAAGGCCTGCTCTCCGGCTTCTGGAAAGGGTGTGGTGTCCACTCCCGGGGCGAGCTCCTGCCTGACGGCTCGCTGCTACGGGGTGAGGTGGGGCGTCCGCTCAGAGAGGGACGCCGGCCGCCCCTCAGTCTCATCTGAATATTTAAGCCCCCTGCCCCCGACCAAAATTACACATAATCCTGCGGGAATCTCGGAGTGGGTGGATGGCTCGATCCTGAGTTTCATCAGCCCCGGGCCGGCTTCTTTCTGGCATGAGGGGGCCAGCCGCCCAGATATCATGAACGGTCTCGTGGAAGAGAGCAAATCTGGGAAGGGAGGGATCCGGGAGCCTGCTGGTGCGCAGGGTGTGGGGGGCTGGCGGGGACAGAGACAGAGGAGGCCCGTGGGGGCTCGGGACCGGGGCTTGGGGGGCAGGGCTGGGTCCCCTTGCTTGGGGGTCCTGCCCATCTGCCGCAGCATGGCACGGGGGGCCTGTGAATTCCAGCAGCCTGGGTTCGGATCCTGGCCCCACTTTTTATGGAGTGAGAGACTTTGGACAAGTCTCAGTGCCTCCCCAGCCTCAGTCTCCCCACGCGGGAAGTGGGACTAAGACACCACCTTCCTCGGAGGCTGGAGTGAGATGACGCACTTCCTCGTCAGCGGGGGTGGGGCCGGGGACCGGGGACCAGGGACTGGGGACCAGACAGGGGCCAGGGGCCGGGGACCGGGGACCAGACAGGGGCCGGGGACCGGGGACCAGGGACCGGGGACCAGGGACCAGACAGGGGCCCGGGGCGAGGGACCAGGGACCAGGGACGCGCTCTGGAGGCAGCCTCGTGTAACTCAAGGATATTTTTATTCTGAGACGACCACGCGGGCCAAGGCGAAGGAGGGCCAGCCCCCTCCCCTCCCACCACCCCTCTGGCCTCTCTGTGACTCGCTTTTCCTTTCAGGGGTGGTCCCTGCCCCCTGGCCTGTGACATTACCGGGTGACGATGCGGGGCGCAGGCGAGGGGAGCAGAAGGGGCGCCCGCGGCCCTCCCCTCCCCCACTGGCCTCGAGCTCCCGAGGGGCGGCCCTGGCTCAGCGCCGCCGGCGCCCTCCCCGCGGAATGTCCGACCCCCTTGGCCACGGAAGATGAGGCCCGAGAAGCCGAGGCTGCAGCCCTGGCTTCCCCCCAGGCTCCTCCCTGTTCCTTCTGGGCCGTCTCTCTCACCACCCACCCGCCGGAAGCCGTCCGAGCTGGAAGGTGGGCCGGTCAGGACCCGGGGGGCTGGGGCCATCCCTCCCCTCGCCTGGACCGTCTCCCTCCTCCCACACGAGCCGCCGGAGCCCACGCACGGGCTTTCCCAGGAGCTCTCGGAGGGTCCCCTCCCTGCTGGGGTCTGATCTGTCTCAGACTCTCCACCTTCAGAGGGGATTTGGTGCCGCTGGTCCCACAGGGGCCTGCGGCTGTGACAGGCGACCTTCCCCCATGGGGCAGGGAGCGTTTGCTTGGCCTCATCTCTCTGGAGAGTCAGCGGTATTCCGCCATCACCTGTGCGTCTCGGGGAAGGCTGGCCCCGCCTCCTGGCCTGTGGATGGCCGTGACCCGGCCTGGCCGCTCTGAGTTCTCCACGCCTCCCCCGGCCCCACAGTAATGGATACAGGGATAGACGTGGCGCTGTCCCCAGCTGACCCCACTCGTCCCGAGGCTGCTCCCAGGGCTCCAGGGGGACATGCGCTCCCTGCGCAGGAAGACCCGGCTGAGACCCATTTGCCCTTGAGAGCATGTGGATGAGCAGTGTCAGGAGACGGGGACAGACCCCTGGAGCTTCAGTGCCGTCCCTGGGCCCAAGCCCGACTGAGGCCAGACCCACCCTGTCAGTTCTCCCGCTGAGGGGATCACCAGCGGGTTTTGGGTGCAGGCGGGTTTTAGAGAGATTTCTGCCCAGGAGTCCCGGCTGATCTGCAGCGAGGAAGCACCAGGAACAGGGGCTATGGGAGAGTCCTGGGGACCGGCGGATCCGGGGAGGACTTGACGCTCAGGGAGCCCTGGGGGCCGCCGAATCTGGGGAGGACTCAACGCTCAGGGAGCATGGGGCCGGCTGGCACCAGGCGTCTGGGCACCAGGAACCCCAGGATCTACGTCCTCAGGAACCCATCCACATGGTGGCTCCTGCGTGTGGATTTCTTCCCAAGGCGGGATTCCAGGAAGGAACAATCCCAGGGGCTCTGGCTCTGGTCCCGTGCCCAGCGGGGAGCTGGGGGGCCTCATGCACGGCCTCTGCGGGTGCCCACCTGACGCGGGAGTGCTCACTGCCCCTGTGGGAGGCGTCCTTGGGCACAGAGGAGGCCGAGCAGGCACGTGCCCCCGCGCCACCAGCCCCGGGAGACCGCAAGCAGCCCCGGAGTCCGTTTCTCCCCCCTGGATGGGAACACCCCCACGGCCCGGCAGAGGGGCTGGCCCGTGGCAGGCGGGATGTGGGTTCGGGGCGGGGGGTAGTGCGGCTCTCCTCAGGTCTGTGCCCGGACGCCGTGTGCCCTCCACCTCGGGCTTCTCCCCACAGGACCGTGATGAAGTCGCCCTCGCCGAGCACCTGGCCCGTCAGGAGGGCGCCGGGCTCCGCCAGCCCCTGCAGAGCAGGGCGCTCTCCAGATGAGGGCCACCTGCGAGCCCCTGTCCGTGGCGGTGGCCTCACAGCCACCTCGGGTCAGGCTGACGCCACGTGAACAGGTGCTTCTAGGGACGGGCTTCCAGCCCGACCTCGAGCTGTAAGGCCCGAGCGTGAAGACCCCAGTGTCTCCTTCGAATTTCCTGGAGTGCAGATACTGCGATCAGAAATGGGGCCGGGGGCTGTGTGTTCACGCTGTAGCCGACAGCGTGGGGCCCGGTGTGCAATCACGCGTCTGAATTATTCTATAATGATTCAAAAAACTAATGTTTGACCCATAAAACTATAAAAGATTTCTCTCGATTTATAAGCGTGGGGACTGATGGGAGCTGGCTCTCCCGGCTTGGACGTCGCATTCTGTCCCTGCCAGTTATTCACTGAGTAACCTCGGGTAAGCGCCTTCACCTCCTGAGCCTCGGTTTTCCCACCTGTAAAATGGGAATAGTAATTATCTGCCTCGTGATGTTAAATGAGTTAATGCATTTAAAGCTGTTGGAATTGCTTGGCACGTAGGAAGCACCAACTAAACCTGAGCCGTTATGACTGCCCCCAATTAGTTAAGATTTGGACGCACGTCTAGCACTTTAAATGCCTACACTGTGTGTGCTCTCTCTGGAGTAAGCTACATCCTGAATATAAATAGTCCCCGTGCCGAGGTCTGAAGCCATTTATAGCAATTCCTGTTTCCACTGTGGATTTCGGTTTTGCTGATACGGAGGGAAAATTTCAAGC
Source organism: Mungos mungo (assembly GCA_004023785.1). NCBI lineage: Eukaryota > Metazoa > Chordata > Mammalia > Carnivora > Herpestidae > Mungos > Mungos mungo. Next base: position 54,237 of record PISW01009524.1, read on the forward strand.
CCTCTGCTGTATAAATTTAGTTAACATTTTATTGCTCGTGACTCTTTTATCACATGACTTTTGTTTCTCATTAAGTCGGTGAATGAGATTTACTAATAAGCCAAGTAAAATCTAATTAGGGCCGGGGCCTTTCCCGGAGAGCCGCGTCTCCTGTGGACGCACAGCTGGGAGGCATTCAGGGTGAGGAATGCGGTGCGGAGCCCTCGCCGCTCGGAAACGCCGGACCTGCGCCCTGGCTTTGCGTTGAGCACCAAAGCCGGGATGATTTTCATAGATTCGTTTCCTGAAAATGAATGTTAGTCGCCTCAAGGCTCAAACCCAAAAATAGGCGGAAGGACAATGGAGCCGAGGGCAACGGAATATGCTTACTAGATGCGACTCTGCCCTTCCTGCTCGTGGAGGCTCTTGCGAGATCGAGGGGCGACGAGTGGATTTCCCGCGTCCCAGGCTCCGGGGCACCTGGTTTCTCTCCACGAACCGCACCTCCTGCCTCTGCCCGGCCAGTGTGTCTGCACGCGCACACCTGGGGGCACTGGGGTTGCCGTGGGTGGTTCCCGAGTGTGTCCTCCTCCTGTTCTGCGGAGAGGTCGGCCTTTTTCCTCCACGGGCTTGCTCTCCTGTTCCATGAGTTCACCAGGGGCTGCAGGCCAGCGAGGTCCCGTCATCGGTTTGCACCTCGTCTGCCGTCGGTTGCCCGGGGGGCGGTGCGGGGGCGGGGGCTGGACGGACGGCCTCTCCGGGCCAGAGAGCGTTTCTTCTATTTACCCCACCCACTCTCCCCCTGCCCACGCCAGCCTCCCGCTGTCCCCCTTCCCGTGCCACCCCCCACCACCCCCCCTGCTATGCCGGCCTCCTGCCCTCCCCCTGCCCGTGCGGCCCCCCACCACCTCCCTTGCCCCCCAACTCCCTTGCCCACAAGCTGCACCCCCCACCCCCTGCCCACACCACCTCTCCTCACTTGCCCGCGTGCCACACCCACCTGCTGTCCCCCTGCCCCTGCGCCCTTCCCCCACCTCCCCTGCCCGCACTGGCTCTAACGGAGTAATGGACTTTCCGGGGTTTCCAGGCCTCCCGGACCGCATTCTGCCTGTTGTAAAAAATCAAGCTTAAATCCAATCACATAAACTCAACTATTTTAAACTAAAGAGTCCAGCGGCAACAGAGTGCAGCTGGTGAAACCACCACTGCCAAGTGCCCAGCGTTTTCAGCCCGAGAGGAGACCCTGTGCCCACCACCACTCGCCCCTTCCCCACCCGTGGCAGCCGCTCTGCTGCCCCCGACTGTGGCCTTGCCCCCTCCGGACGTCCGTGCAGGTGCAGTCACAGGTGGCGTGGCCTCCTCCATGTAGCAGGACCTCGCGCTCACCGGCCCCCAGCCGCGGACCCGTGCTCGCCTCCTGCTGGCAGCTGAATACTACCGTGGCCCCCTGTTCACCCACGGACGGGCGCCTGGGCGGCTTCTGTGGCCGTCACTGTGCACGGCGGTGACACTGAGCACCCGCTGGGAGTTTGCTGGAGAAGCTGTGTTCTCTCCGTGCAACCGTGGGGGCCTGTGCCGCCTCCAGGGCTGAGTTCCCGAGGCCGCCAGGCTGTGGAGGCTGGGGCGGTTCCCCGGGGCGGTGGGGTCTCAGTGAGGACCCCCGGGAAACGGCAGGGGTCACTGGAGGCTGTGCGGTTGGACAGCCCAGGGGAAGTGGTAAAAGTGGATCCGGGAGGCCTGCCCTCGCCTCCCACCTGCCTTCCCCAGACCTCTCTCCCGGGGCCGAAGGCGTCCAGGCCCCTGACGGCCCCTCGGAAGGCAGAGGGGTGGCGTCCCTGAGCAAGGCTGGGCGGGCGTCCGAGCCGCGGCAGGCGCGTGCTGCTGGCCGGCTGCGTCCGTCTGAGCGGCCGGGCGTCTGCTCCTGCTGTGGGTCCCCCGCGGAGGGGACGGACCTTGCCCCGGGCCCCAGTCCCAGCTCTGCTGTTTCCTCCCTGTGCAGCTTTGAGCACGCCCTCCACCACTCTGACCCTCAGTGTCCTCATCTAGAAAATGGGGGAAAATCACGGACCAGGAGGGGAGAGCTCACAGCTCAGCTAGATGGCTGCCATAACTGTCCCCTGTCACAGATGAGGAAGCCGAGAACAGAGAGGGTAGGATGTTTGTCCAAGGCCACAGCCTTTGGAAAATGGCAGAGCTGGGCCCTGAGCCAGGCCGTCTGGCCGAGCCCTCGGACCCCGAGCTCTGGGCTGCGTGGCCCCATCGTGACCATCACTGTTTGATGTGCTGGTTTCTTAGGACATGGCCACCGGCGGGTGGACAGACCAGGTTACTACCCCCCTGGGCCCCCGCCCCAGCCCCGGCAGCGCCCTCACACAGGCCCGGCTGCCTCTCTCCCACATCGTGTATTTTGTGGGTGTCTCTGAAAGGTGCTGCACCAGGTCACCTTCCCCCTGCACCGTGCACTTTGCACGTCTAACCCCTGGAGCGCGGGCCTGAGCAAACACTTCCGGAGCACTTGCTGCGGAGCGCTTGAGTGGGCGATGAACCGGATTTTGCGGGGACCGTGTGCTTTCCGTGGTCCGCGTGTGGGCGTCACTGTGCCTGGGAAAGCCGGGACCCCCCCTGGCGAGTCGGTGGTGGTTGATGACTTGGGTAAGCGCTCAGAAGCCTCCGTGGAAAACTCCGCATGTCTGTGCAGGTCGCGTCCAGCTCAGAGGCCCTGCAGATGAGGCTGGGAGGCCAAGGTGCTGACAGACAGCCGCCCGCGTCTGCTGGCCCGTCACAGGCTGCACCCGCCAGGTCCCCGCACCCCGGGTCCCCCGCTCAGGGCGCCTCTGAACCCGCAGGTGAGGACGACCCTGGGACACGGTGAGAGCCGCCCCGGCCCGGCTCTGTGGTCACGCGTGCAGCCGGGAGGCTCGGGGTGGCTCCATCCCCTCCGCCCGCTTCTCTGACCAACGCCGTTCGAGACACGACTTCCCAATTCCCGACAGGCGTGAAGGGTCAGGGTTCGGGGCAGCTTGTCGGAGTTTCTGGGGAGTCACCAGGGCTTGCTGGGCCGTAAATCCCTCTGCATCGTCCCCAGCACTTCATGTGACCTCCGTGAGGCGGGGAGGCCCTGGGAGTTGGTTCTGTGAGAGGATCATGTGGAAGGGTCACATACCAGGAGAAGTGCGTGGTTTATCACCGCTTTGAGTCACTATATTTTGACCTTATGTGACTCAATAATTGATAGCGTTTCACATTCAATGTACCTGATTCTGGTGTTGGATGACAGAAAATATTAAAAGACACATCAACGTAAGTATCAAAAATCGTTTAAAAAATTAAATTGCCACAAATATTTAGTGATTGAAACTTATCAGTCTTACCGGAGACACTTCAGAATGCACAGTTCATTCACTGCCTTCTCGAAGGTTCTGATGTTCCCAACCAACATCCCAGAGGAGGACGGATCTGCACCGTGAGGGGACACACAGAAAAGTGACCCACATACATGTCCCACCGTCTTCTTATTCTTACTTCTTACCTTTAAAAACCGTACAAAACGCACTGAGCCCCCAGTGGGACCGGCTCAAGGACTGTGCGGCCCCTGCCCTCCGCCACCAATTCCAGCCGTCCGGGGCCGCGGTCCTGGCGCAGGGCGGCTCCGCAGACCAGAGCCGGGGGCCGAGTCAGGGCCTTTCCCCGACTGCTCGGTGCCCGACGTGCCCGAGGGCATCGGAGCGATGGCAGGCGGCCTCAGGACCCGGCCTGCAGGCGTCCCCGGAAGGGAACGGACAGTGACGAGCAGAAGTCAGGCCGCGCTGAGCGGGGCCTCAGCCACTGCGGACTCTGGAGGAGAAGGTGCGGCTGCCGCCGGAGCTCAGCTGAGTCTGGAGGTTTGTGGGTAAACACCAAGCAGCTGTTTGGTAGGGCCTGGTGCCTGGAGGCACAGGGACCCCTTGAGGCTCGGGATGCAGGGGGACAGGCCGACGGCCACCTCTGCACGAGGCTCCCGGCCCGATGCACTGCCTGCGGCGGGCAGTGGCGGCTCCGGCGGCGTGGCCTCTCTGGGGCCACTCAGACGTCATGGTGGGGGGTGGCAGCCCTCCTGGGGCTCCGGGCCCTCCCTCTCGGTCCGGCGGGTGGCGCTGGGGGCCAGCTCCTCGGGCACCCGCACCGGAGGTCGGGCTCAGCTTCGCCGTGAGAGCACCAGCTCGGCTCGTCTCGGGGCGCCTCGGGAGGTGGGGGTGCTGCTGCGGGTCCCCACGAGGGCGGGCGAGCCCCGGCGCGCACCCTGCAGGCCTGTTGTTTGTTTGGGCGCCGGCCGGCCAGGCTGGGCGCAGTCGCGTGTCTTAGACCCTGTTAGTCAAAGGCACGTCGCCGTCGCGGGGCCGGGGCGGGCCCGCGTCACCCCGACAGCTGCAGTCCTGGGGCACAGGGATGGGTGCATACATCAAAGGGCTCCTTCCTGTCTGAGGGCGGAGACGTTGGCAAGAGAAGAAAGTCTTTGTTTAAGAAGGAGTGTCAAGGTCAGGTAGGCATCACGTGTCAGAGAAATACTAGCTCATTGACTCCTGTGGTGGCGCAGCGAGGCTCCGGGCCCAGTGTCCCCTCTGCTCCCACCAGGGCCGACCTCTGCACCTGAGCTCGTGCCTCGGGGCCGTCCCGCTGCTGGGGACAGTGGGTGACCCAGGACGTGACCCCGTGTGGGTGTCTGTGAGCTGGGGGGTGGGGGCCGTCCCGCTGCTGGGGACAGTGGGTGACCCAGGACGTGACCCCGTGTGGGTGTCCGTGAGCTGGGGGCTGGGGGCTGTCCTGCTGCTAGGGGACAGTGGGTGACCCAGGACGTGACCCCATGTGGGTGTCCATGAGCTGGGGGCTGGGGGCTGTCCCGCTGCTGGGGGACAGTGGGTGACCCAGGACGTGACCCCGTGTGGGTGTCCAACAGGAGTCAGAAGCACTGGGACTCACCCGTGTCCACCGTTCACCAGCCGTGTCACCGTGAGCGGGTCTAGTCACCTCCCTGAACTGTGACATGGGGATACGCATGGCTCCTCCCTCGTGTAGTGTCTAGGAAGTTTCCATCAGACTCCAAATTCCGGGGGGCCGGCTCCCCTCTGGGCACTCGGCTCTGTATCCCAGCTCAGTAACGGTTCAGCAGCTAGAAGAACGGCGCTTCATCGCCATCATCACTGCTTTTATTATTTTTTCATTCGAAAAAGGACTTCAGAGCATCACTAACGTGAGTCCCAGTTGGTGCTGGAGGGCAGGGGTCAGTGTACCGCCTGCCGGCTGTGCCCGGCCCACCACTTGCTTTTGTAAATAAAGCTTTATTGGTTTGTGCAGGGTCCGTGTGGTTCTGCACTGCAGAGGCCGAGTTGGGCACTTTGGGACCACGGCTCACAGTCTGAGCGGCTCACCCTCTGGTCTGGGGTCTCCCCCCAGGAAGGGGTGGTAGTGAGCAGCGTTTTTGACTGTTTCCTGAGCACGGTGTTCAGCCCCGAAGCCCTGGGGGGAGGGGAAGAGCGAGGACGTGGCCTCCCTCTCAGTCTCTGCTCTGGTGGGCGCGCACAGCTGCTCGTGAGGGGCTCTCAGGCTCCAGCAGGATCACTGTCACCAGGGCAGGGCTGCAGCGTGGCAGGGGGAGGTATGGAGGAGCTGTAGGGCTGCAATGTGGGCAGTGGGAGGCGTGTATGGGGGGCGCAGGGCTGCAGCGTGGCAGGGGGAGGCGTGCGTGGGGGGTGCAGGGCTGCAGCGTAGCAGGGA
>PISW01009525.1:0-59939 GCA_004023785.1 Mungos mungo
TCAACGTAACCCATGTTGGCCTGTGAGCCAGACCACATTGTAAAGCTTGGCTTTCCCTCTCTGCCTCCCCCCAGCCCAGCGGGTTCCCTGGCTGGCCAATACTTCCCCATTTGGAGATGGGGAAGCTGAAGGACTCCGTACAAATGTGCTCTTTGCTCCTTTTCCTGCTTCTATTCTCACTAGCACCTGCACCCTCACTTTTCACATGTCTCATAGTGCAGTCAGTGTGTGTCCTCCTTGTGAAGGACAAGGGGTTGATGATTTCTCTAGAAGTCATCAGCACAGCAAATAACACCAGGGAGGACAGGGTGAGAATGAGCCCACGAAGCTGTCCTGTGCGCATCCCAGACCGCGGGCACTAAACCAAGACCTCCTGACTCCAAGGAATGAGTGACTTAAGGACCCTTTTCCTCATTCTAACCGGTTCCTGGATGCCTGAGAGGACAGGTGCACCAGACCACACTCCTCACTAAAAACCCCAGATCCCAGGCAAAGACGAGACTCTCTCTCCTTTTCTTCTCTGAGTCTCCCAGATGCTCTGTCTGCATCTGTACTCTCTCGTCGCTTCAGTAAATTCTGCTCTCACTTCCTGCTGGCTTGCATTTGATTTCTATCTTGTGTGTAGCCAAGACCCTCTGGGCTGATCCTGCGGGGCCCCTTCTGTGTCCTTGGACCCAGCCAGCCCGAATCAATTCCATACCATCAGTCATTATATCTCAACCACTGCTTTTTTCCCATTAAATCCATTGAGGATTAGAAAATGTGCTCTCCCTGAATGAGGTGAGGGCCTAGGAATTATACACGACAAACGCCAAACAAAATTAGATATATCCTTCACTACTTGGAGTTCTCCAGACCCAAATTTCCTCTGTGCACATAAATAGCCAAAGCTGTAGCTTTGGTTTGTGGACTGGGCAGAAGTAACAGAGAACCCATGAGTAGACAACGCTTCAGAGTTTATAAGTTTCTTCCATGACACCCTCTGTGGGTCATCTTCCCTCTGCAGAACTGGAGACTCAATGAACATGAGCACCTCCTCCAGAGCAAGGCTGGTGAGCAATAGAGCTGGGACTTGTCCAGCCCCTGAACTCTTAAGACCAGGGCCAGAGTCACTGTGCTTAGAGGTGACCACATTGTTTGCCCTCAGTTTCCATCGACTGCTCGTCAATCCCAGGTCTCCCTGGGTCCTGTACACCAGTGCGGCCCTCCTCCCCTCTTTTCCACCCCTCCACTCACCTTTGCTCAGAAGCCCTCCTCTCCACAGACTCCCTTGTTTGGGGACACTCTGGAGAGTGACACATGAAAGGGAATCTAATCAGAGATAACCAATAGGCAATATGAGCAGAGCCAAATGCAGTCCCCGCCTTGATGAGCGTCACCTCGCCCCGGCCAGCAAGCAGCCAGTATTCCTAACTCCATTTCCGCTCGGTTATTAAAATGATTTTCCAAGAGATAGTCCCATCTCGGGAGAGTCACAGACTAATAAAGTGCAGTCAAGCGGCCGGAGAAACCCCACATCCGGGCCTACCCTCCATTTCCTTTGGCTGCTCACTTGCAAAGTCTCTGTGGTATGTTTCTGCAGTCCGGGCGGGACCTTCATTCCCATCTTGAGCCTTTATTTCTCACTCTGACCCTGGGACCCTCACAAAGCCCGGCAGCCATTCTGTCCCCCACTAAAAAGTCAGGCATAGGATCTTCTTGGAAAACTCTGAGCCCAGGGTCACAAAATAAGTGACACTGAGTTGCAGAATGAGAGAATCTCAGATCCTCTGGGCTGACCATCGGGGGAGGAGAAGGAGGCAGTGCCTGGAGATCACTCCAAGGAACACCTTCATTTCACAGAGGAGAACCCTAGCCTAGAAGGAGCCACCCAGAACGCTCTGAGAGCAGGAGCTACTGGTGTGCCGGCAGCCAGTCTGCTCCTTCGGCGAATGTTTATTGGATGTCTCTGGTGCACCAATGGAGCTGTATTCAACACTGAAGCACAAACATGAGTGAGTTATAGAACCTTCCCTCCGGGAGACTGTAGTCTCTGGGCCGGGGAAGCAGACACAAAAATAGATAGGGGCAACACTGCAGCATGGTGGGCGTGGGCACAGAGAGCTGCCCAGAGACATAGCAAGCCCAGAATGGAGGATCACAGAGGCCCATGTGTCTGAGTCCTGGAGGCCTCAAATGGATACAATGTTTACCATGGTTCTCATCTAATCCTTACCGCCTTCCTCTGAGGAAGATACTACTGCCAGTTTACAGGTCAGGGAAACTGAGGCAGAGCGAGGGAAGCTCCCTTGCTTGAGGTTACTCAGCTAGGAGAGAGACAACTGAGGTCCTAGTTTCAGAGTCCACACACCAGCATGGCCCGTGTTCCTCTGCTCCCAGGTGACTGCATGTCCTCAGTAGGACACTGTGGGTGGCGCCTGCCACTACGGTCAGGCATGAGCCCGCGCCCCCCACCCCGCCCCCCGCCCATCCAATCGTACACCATGCAGCCAGCAGCCTTGGCCCCAAGTCATGTTTAATGACCTCAGGGTCCCTGAGCCCTGGCCCTGCTCTGACCTCCCATGGCTTCTTCAATCCAGGCATTTGCAAAACCACCTTCAGAATTGTTTCCAAACAGTGGGATCATGTGCCTTTTCTCTTTGGCCCCACAATGCAAGCATTCCCACCTACTATGGGAGCTGTTTTTCCCTTTCTCCCTAAGAGGGCCCAGAGTCACCTGCATATTCTCGTCCAGGGCCCTGGGTTCCAAAAACAGGGAGCTACCTTTTATAAACAGCTGCCGCATGCCGCATGCCATGTGGGGGAAGTCAGCAGGCCATCTCAGACTATCTCACCCAGGACTTGCAACAACCCTGGGAGGAAGGTTAGTATCATCCCCATTTAAGGGAGAAAGAATTCACACAGGAACAAAGACTTTCAGCAATTCCCTGAAGGTCTCATAGCCACTGGCTGCAGGAGTCAGGCTTCGGCCCCAGGTCTGCTTATCTCCAAGGTTGGCTGGCATTCAAGGCATCATCCATGACCATGAAACTGACTGGTGAATCTGTGAAGCCTCCTCTTTGGTTTCAAGCACAATGCTGTATCCAACTGAGCTAACCAACCGTGGCCAGAAACCAATTGTCATAATATCAGAAACCCATTATGACCCAAAAGCCTCTGAAAGACTCTTCAAGAATACATCTATCAGTTGAAAGTGACGCTGAGCATTATGCTCCCCTGGAAACAGCTGCCTGGGGCTCGAAGAGAGCAGAACAATCCCGAGAGGCAGATCCAGCCTCATACAGACCCTGCCGACCACCTCTTGCCTCCCAGACAATTACATCCTCTGAGCTGAGGGGAAGCCGTCCTTGTGGGAAGAACAACATGACATGACACCAGAAAAGATAATGCAAATGATCTCAGAGTTGCACAAATAGCCCCTTCGTGGATCCTCTATTGGTGAATAAGACAGTCCTACAATGAAGCAATTTGTATTCAAGCCATTTTCCACAACAGCAGCCCATAGAAGCCTTAATCTCTACCCTCCTCTCGTGGCCCCTGAAGGGCTCTGTTGATTTTACATTGACCTTTTCTGGGGTCATCTGTGGTTTTCTGAAATAGGCAATGGAGTAAATTTATTACCAGATTCCAGGGGAAAGGACTGCCAACTTGAGTTATTAGATTGCAAGCATAGGTGGCCTGCAAATCTTGTCCTGTCACTTTCCTGATGAAAACCTTCCGTGCCTTCTCAGTGCCCAAGGCAAATGTCTCCCTGACACAGTGGCTCCCAAGGCTCTTGACCATGAGCGCTGCCTTTATCTTCTCACTGCTCTCCCCTGTCTCTAGCCTTTGCTCTTCTCTGCTTTTCTTTTTCAAATGTCCCACACCCTCTGGATGCCTTTGGACTGGCCCCTGCCACGTCATGCCAGATGCCTCCCCATCTCTACCTCCCTTGTCCTGCCCCTCTGCTTCTGCAAGTTTCTGTTTAGTTTTTTTATGTTTATTTATTTATTTTGAGAGAGAGAGCATGCATGAGTTAGGGAGGGATAGAGGGAGATGGAGAGAGAGAATATCAAGCAGGCGTGTGCTGTCAGCATGATCTCAGAAACTGTGAGATCATGACCTGGGTTGAAACCAAGAGTTGGATGCTCAACTGACTGAGCTACCCAGGAGCCCCTGCAAGTTTGTATTTAAGGTCATATCTTCAGAGAGGCTCTCTTGATCTCCTAGTAGTGTCTTACTCCCTCAGCCTCTGCCTTTGTTTTTCTTTTTTTAAACATCTTTATTTAATTTATTTTTTTTAATTTAAATCCAAGTTAGTTCGCATATAGTGCAACAATGATTTCAGGAGTAGATTCATTAATGACCCTTACCCCTTCAGCCCATCCCCCCTCCCATAACCCCTCCAGTAACCCTCTGTTTCTTCTCCATAATTAAGAGTCTCTTATGTTTTGTCCCCATGCCTGTTTTTATATTATTTTTGCTTCCCTTCCCTTATGTTCATCTGTTTTGTAGTCCTCATATAAGTGAAATCATATTTGTCTTTTTCTAATTTCACTTAGCATAATACCCTCTAGTTCCATCCATGTGTTGCAAATGGCAAGATTTCATTCTTTTTGATTGCCGAGTAATACTCCATTGTATATGTATATACATATATACCACATTTTCTTTATCCATTCATCCATCAATGGATTTTCAGGCTCTTTCGATAGTTTGGCTATTGTTGACAGTGCTGCTATAAACATTGGGGTGCATGTGCCCCTTTGAAACAGCACACCTGTACCCCTTGGATAAATACCTAGTAGTGCAGTTGCTGGGTCATAGGGTAGTTCCATTTTTAATTTTCTGAGGAACCTCCATACTGTTCTCCAGAGTGGTCTCGCCAGTTTGCATTCCCACCAGCAGTGCAAAAGAGATCCTCCTTCTCCACATCCTCACCAACATCTGTTGTTGTCTGAGTTATTAATGTTAGCCATTCTGACAGGTGTGAGGTGGTATCTCATTGTGGTTTTGATTTGTATTTCCCTGATGAAGAGTGATGTTGAGTTTATTTCATGTGTCAGTTGGCCATATGGATGTCTTCTTTGGAGAACTGTCTATTCATGTCTTTTGCCTATTTCTTCACTGGATTACTTGTTTTTAGGTGTTGAGTTTGAGAAGTTCTTTATAGATTTTGGATACTAACCCTTTATCTGATATGTTGTTTGCAAATATCTTCTCCCATTCCAACCTCTGCCTTTTCTCTTTTATCATATTTATCATTCTTGCTTAGGCTCTGCTCCTTGAGCAGCTTGTAAATTCCCAGAGGGCAGACACATCCATTTTGTTCACTCCTGTGTTCCCGGGAGGGACTATGGAATGGAAGAAGTTAGGAAAGACTACTCAGCTCTTCCGGTTCCAGCCAGGACTAGAATTGGAGCCATCTTGGAACAGATGAAATTGCACCCATGCTCGATCTGAAAATCATGCCCCACCTCCAGATAACACATGGTGGGTGTATCTCCCTCCTGCCCTCAAATAGATTGTCCATTTTTCATGGTAACATGCTAATCCTAGACCATGTGGCTATGTGTACAACAGAAAATTTCTGCATTTCTAGGTTTTGTTCCTTCCTCCCTGCACAGATGTTCTCTCAAGGAGACTCAATCCTTGCCCTGGGCTCAGAGAAGGATCCCTATTGTTCTCTTCTTCTAATGCCTTCTGACTCACAATGCCACAGTGGCTCATGCCTTGGTCATATTAATGACAATTTATGATAGCGGGGAGGTGGCTGGTTATTTCCTATTAAGTGTAGCCAAACAACTTTCATTTAAGCGTTTATGTTACTGCAGTCAAGATGAGGTTCCCAGCCTGGTCCCTACCTCATCTCGCTTGCCAGGCCCAGAATGTGCTTCCAAGTCGCTAACTCTGGCCATCAAAGAAAATAGGTGCTCTAAGTAGACAAACGCAGTACATTATTAATCAAAACCAAATATGACTAGAGGAAAATTCTCCTGGAGAAAGCAGCATGTGTTGGATTCCAGAGTAAAATGGACATTTTGGATTACTACTGATCCTCTTTATGGGATGCAAATCAGGCACTAGACAAAGATGCTAGGCTCAGTCTCAAGGTCACTGGGAAGTCCTTGTGTTTGGAGATGTAGGTGGAGAGAGGCAGGTGAGGCCCTGCCCAGAGTGCCTAGGTGAGGTTGTGGCATCTCAATAACTGAGGATCTTATAGTTCTAATGGAAGGACACATATCTAGTGGTGTCAGTCAACCAGTGCCTGCTAGAGGGCTGGGAGATGGCTTTTGAGATCTTTGCAAGTGGGGCGCCTGGGTGGCTCAGTCAGTTAAGCATCCAACTCCTGACCTCAGTTCAGGTCGTGATCTCATCGTTCATGAGGTTGAGCCCCATGTCAGGCTCTACGCTGGCAGCGAGGAGCCAGCTTGAGACTCCCTCTCTCCCTCTCTCTCTCTGCCCCTCTTCAACTCATTCTCTCTCCCTCTCTCTCTCAAAATAAATAAATAAATATTTTTAAAAAAAGATCTCTGCAAGCCACTTGTGAAGACTTTAAAGAGCTAATGAACAGGAGTTAACAGGCAGGTCACTTCTGCCCAAGGCTTTTGGCAAAAATGCTACATGTGTGTTACCTACAATGATCTCCCTAAAATTGCCAAAACCTGCAGCCCTGGGGCCTTGCCAGCCGCCGACCATGGCTCTGATGACAAGGCCTGCTGCCCTCCAGCACCTTCAGAGGTGCACAGCCTCAGGCACTGGCATCTGGTGTGCTTCTCAGTGCTGAGAAGCACAGTAACGGAGCTGAAATGCAGGGCAGAAATATTATTTAAATAACAATCATACCCAGAATTGCTATTGTGCTTTACAGATTCCACACATGCTTTATTTTATACCATGCTTCTTCCATCCAAGTCATCTCTAAAGGGACTTGTGGGGGGCGCCTGGGTGGCTCAGTCGGTTAAGGATCCGACTTTGGCTCGGGTCATGATCTCACAGTCCGTGGGTTCAAGCCCCACATCGGGCTCTGTGCTGACAGCTCAGAGCCTGCAGCCTGCTCAGATTCTGCGTCTCCCTCTCTCTCTCTCTGCCCCTCCCCGACTCGCTCTCTGCTCTGTCTCTCAAAATAAAATAAAGATATTTTAAAAACATTTAAAAAATAAATAAATAAAGGGACTTGTGGACCTGTGGTAACTTGCCCAAAGTCCCATAGTGAGTAAGGAGCCCCGCTGGTGTTTGCCTCAGTCCTTGGCTCCAGTCCCCATGGCATGTGGCAGAGTTGTCCAGTGACTGATGCTTGCCTTTGGAGGTGGGAACAACAGGGCCTGGAGCAAGTGATCCAGCATCCTGGGGGTTTCCTCTGCCAGTTTGCTCTGGCTGCCGTTGAGGGTGAGGTGCTAGCTACAGCCTAATATTTGGTAAAGACCCTCTTCACTTCTACTATGAGAAATGACCTATGGTTAGAATCAGGAAGGGTTCTGGGCCTCCTTGAGTGCCGTCATTCTGAAAATCATAGGCTGGGTCCTCCTGTGGCATTCACAGATAGCTAGGCAATTCAGGCATATTTTCCTTCTGTTTCAAAGGCTTAATTACTGACTAAGTTACACTAAGGAGGCAAAATCCTCACCACTTTCCCTGATACAGCTTGTGTCACTGAGCTTGGCTCACACTGGGGATGTGGGATGGGGTAGAATAGCCTGGTTATGGAGGATGGCTGAGGGACCTCATTTCTCAGTGTTGGGGCAGGACCCCAGCCCAGAGACTGGCAACCAGGTAGTGTGGGCCATGAGGGCAGGGATGGTACCTGTGACTCTGCTATGTGCCATTATCTCAGGGCCTAGAGCCCATTAAGTAAACAGTAAATATTCATTAATCAAACTTCTGATCATTGAACATGTTGTGTCTGAGCCTTAGCTGAATATGAGCCAACTGCTTCCAAAGGGATGGTCTCAAGGCAGCCTGGGAGGCTCTAGATGTGGACCCAGGCACACTCATCGTGGCTAGACAGGTGTGAGATTACCCATCCTCAAGCAGGTTTGTCCTGGAAGTCCCAAGACCATAGGCCAAGGGTCTCAGACAAGCTAGACTGCCTCACGGCTGGAGTTGCAGTCAGAAGCCAGGTATGCAACGAAGTGCTATGCAAGACTCAAGGCAGCAACCAAATAAAATTTATCTTCAGGAAGAGGGTTCCAGAACTCAGGCTGGGGGACCTCTGTGTAGTGGAAAGGGTGAAGTGGGATACAAGAACAGACAGAGCTCACCAAGTGTGTGATACCCAAAGATTAAGGGTAGGAGATCATTCATGCTGGCAAGGATGTGGAGAAAGAGGATCTCTTTTGCACTGTTGGTGGGAGTGCAAACTGGTGCAGCCATTCTGGAAAACAGTATGGAGGTTCCCCAAAAAAGTTAAAAATAGAACTACCCTATGACCCAGAAATTGCACTACTAGGAATATATCCAGGGGATACAGGTGTGCTGTTTCAAAGGGGCACATGCATCCCAATGTTTATAGCAGTGCTATGCACAATAGCCAAAGTATGGAAAGAGCCCAAATGCCCATCAACAGATGAATGGATAAAGAAGATATGGTACATATTATACAATGGAATATTACTTGGCAATTGAAAAGAATGAAATCTTGTCATTTGCAACTACGTGGATGGAACTAGAGAGCATTATGCTAAGCAAAATTAGTCAGAGAAAGACAAATATCTTATGACTCCACTCACATGTGGAATTTAAGATGTAAAACAGACGAACATAAGGGAAGGGAAGCAAACATAATATAAAAACGGAGGGGGACAAACATAAGAGGCTTTTACATACAGAGAACAAACTGTCGGTGGGGGGATGGGCTAAATGGGCAAGGAGCATTAAGGAAAACACTTGTTGGGATGAGTACTGGGTGTTATATGTAGGGGATGGGTTGCTAGAATCTACTCCTAAAATCATTATTGCACTATATGTTAACTAACTTGGATGCTAATTAATAATTAATTAATTGATTGATTAAAATAAAATTTATAAAAAGGATAGGAGAGCACTCCATGATCACACTGGCCACTAAGCCAAGGACATACTCTTAGCCTGTGACTGATCCAAAGCCTTTGACATCAATGGGCTGAGGTGTCACTTAATTTCATTTTGTTATAGAGGTCTGGATTCAGGCTGAGCCTCAAAGTGGGGTGGCCAGCTGTAGTGCCAAGAGGGGAGGAAGACTATAGAGATAGGGGAGCAGAGAGGGGCCTAGCAAAGGGCTCTACGGGTGGCTTTTATGAGGGTAACAAAAATGTCAACATCTCCCCAGGGGTACAGATAGAAGAGACAGGAGCCTAATAGTCCTAGAATGGCTCCTGGCCACATTCCATGAAGTCAGGCTGGTTAGCTGGCCGCCCTGTCACCTCCCACCTGCACCCCCATGCTATTCAAGGGGATGAACAGAGAGAGGCAGCTTCCTGCCCTTGGAGGCTGTGCTCTAATGGGGAAGAGAGACCATGCATGCAATGGCCCTCAGTGACTCAGGTAGACAAGCTCAAATAAGACCACCAATAAGGCCTCAGGGCTATGAGTCTGGGGAGAAGTAGACTGGGAATGGAATGGAGAAGTTTCCCCCAAAGACAAAGAGAGGAAGAAGAGAGACAGGAGTGAAAGCACTAATAGGTTTTGTACAGTCTCAAAAAAGAAAAAGGAAAAGAAAAAGAAAAGTCAGGGACAGAACAGGTTTCATAAGTGAAGTTATCTTTATAGCGTCTCTATTGTCATGCCGAGACCTCATCTCACACACCCACTTCTATTCAGAACGTGCTCCAAGCAGATATTGCTTATTTTCCACTGAATCAGAGGGAAATTACAATTCCCCCTAGAGCATTCTCGGGGTCAGGAGAAAGGGGCTGCTGTGGAAGTACTCCTTCATGCCTCCTCCCAGCTTCACCCCTGCAGCCCAGGGGCAGAGACAGGCAATGGCAGGGCAAGGGCTGAAGACCCAGGGCTGGGGCAGGCTGCAGGGGTGACTTTCTCTTCCTCTGGTGGCCGGAGAGGCCTGAAAGACCTCTGGGCTCTGCTCAGCCCAGTCCTCCCCCATCTCCCAGGGATGTAGGGATGCCTGCAGGCCCCAACTGCCTCGAGTTCCTGGGGGGTCATCTTCCTAGTTGGTTCCTGGCAATGTAGGATTCTACCCTATTGACCGTGGGTGGAATCCTCCATGAAGTTAGCTGGGCTCCCTGCCCCAAAGAAGGCAGAATGTAGGGGTTCCCCAATTGCCACCACCATGAAAACCCATTAATGAGTTTCCATCAAGTGCCCTCTGGGGGAACCCCTACCCCCGTATCCTTCTTCAACCCCCTTCCCTCTCCTAGCACATTCACTGCTGTCTTCTTCAGCTTGTCCTTTTCTGTCCTTGTCTAGCACATGGGGATGGAAAGCACTACATGATGTTCACTGTACAAGCAGAGGCCTCCAGGCCTGGGTTCAGAGGGATCAGCACAGGCAGCAGAGGGACCACTGGGCAGGACTGAGGTCACAGTCTAGCTCTGCTACAACTCCACTCCTCCTTCCAGGACCTCATGGGGCCTCCGCCATAGAACAGGTGGGGGTACCTCTGAGCCTAACTCCCAGGACTCTGGGGAGGCCAACAAGTATACAGATGCCACAAGGTTATGAAAGGGTAGGAGCCATTACTGCTGGAGTCACTGATCATTTTCAAGGGCACCACCAGCCCCAGGACACCCCACCCACGGCCAAGCTCAGGCTTCCTCTGCCTCTTCCCCACCTCAGGCCTGTTCAGCTCCACCTCTAAATGGCCCTTCTTGCTTCTCAGCACCTACGATACCTGCCCCAGGGGAGATGACACAGATGAGATTACCTGTCTCAGAAGCTAAAGAATAACCAGAAACCAAACCACATCCAAACGCTTCACCGTGCCTGGCAAAGTACATTGTTTCCATCCCATGGAGATTTGGTTACCACACTTGGACTGAAGCTAGAAGTTTTGCCGACAGGTCTCTAATGGAAAGCACGATTGGCTGAGAATTGAAACACAGGACAGCCTTTTACGAGCTACAGGGAAACCAACATGGGCTCCAACAGGCTCAGCAGTTTTTCTCAGGGCCTCTGTGTCCCATTATGCAGTTTCTGCACTGTACAAATCACCAGACCAGGGGCAAGTGGGGACTGAAATCCACATTGCCTCCCAAGCAGAGTCTCTGCAGAGTTGTGTGTGCCTTCAGGAGGCCCCTTTTAAAATTCAGGCAAAGGCCCCATATCTGTCCATAGAGCCTGCTCCCCTTTCTGAGTGATGATGGCTCCAGAGAGAATATTTCAGAGCTGATGGGGGATAAGAGATAGCATAAAGATGCAGGTGAGTGAAAATGAGGTTCTGGGCCAAGAGGTGGGCACCCAGCCAAGACCCAAATATTGCTCTGGGGCAGCTTTAGGTGAAAATACACAGGACTAGCAGCAGGAGAGAAGGAAAGTGAGAGGGTCCAAGATACCACTGACCTCAGAATACTAGAATCAGGAGGACTCCAGGGTCATTTAGATATGTCATTTTCAGAGGTGTTTGCTTTTGGTCTTGGTTTCTTTTCTTTATTTTATTTTTATTTTTTTAGTAGTAGAATCCTTTTCCCAAGGAAAATAAGAACAGGCCAGGGAAGAATTTTTTTTTAATCTGGGGAGAGAGAACTCAGAGCTCTGCCCACCTTGATCCTGGCACTGCCCAAAAGCCCCAGGGCTCCCAAGGACACCGTGTGGAAAACATTCATCTAGTTCAGATCAGTGGTGATAAGGCTGAGGCTCAGGAAAGTGACATGCCTTGCCCAAGGTCCAGGTGTATTGAAGGCAGAGGCCAGCTTACAGCCCCATGGCCAAGGAGCCTGACCCTGTTCCTTCCCACACAGCAAAGAGGCAGGCCCTCAGGCTCCTTGGCAATTGAATCTTTAAGGCAGCTCAGCCTGGGGCCCTGTCCACAGGTAAGGCCCCTGCCTTGCTCCAGGGATTATTCCCAGCCACAAAATCTCTCCTCTGTTTCTGCCCTCTGGAACCAGAGCCTAAAATCTGAGAGGGGGCAGGGCTGAAGAAGTTGGGGGGCTACAGATTTACTAGCCATGCTGGGGAAAGGGGCTGCCTTCGGAAGCTAGAGCACCATCCTAGGACCCACCTGTTTTTTTTACCTGTGCTCGGTGGGAAGGCTCCATTCAAGGTGGGTGAGCTCCTGTCGATGCAGAGGGCGGCAGACCAGGCCAGACAATAGCCAGGGGTGAGGGAGCAAGGACAAGATGCTGTGCAGTGCAGCAAACTCTCAGCACCCTGGCCTTTTGCTCAGACCTTGCACCAGTGTCTCCCAAGGGATCCAGGACCACCATCTCCTGCTTTCTTCAGGCCCTCCCAGCGGGATGCACACCCTAGATTTTCCTATTTCTGAGCTTGGCCTTCTCCAGGCTACATAGAGCCTTCCATTCTAAAGCACTCTTGGTTAGCTCCTCTCTTCCCTCTGCCCCAACTTCACCACTAAGTCCCTCTTCCCACCCGGTGAGAGTTTGCAGAAGACATGCTGTTGGACCAGTCCTGACTGCTTCTACCAAGGAGCTACCTTCTGGGAACTGGGAGCAGCAACTATGGCTCCTTAGATCTTCTATTCCAGTGTGTCCTCTAACCTGCTCCCAAGCCCTCCCCTCCCAGAGCACCAGGAACACAGCCAGGCCATCACTTCGCTCTCATGTGCATTTATTGAGCGCCAACAGAGTACGTGGTACTATGCTCAGGGTTCAGAGCCACAGTCTAGTCAAAAGGAGACCAGAGCTAGTACAGAGAACGTTTCATAGCTGCTTAACATCTGTAAGGGATTGGGAATGGGGAGAACTAATCACAAAACAAATTCCTATTCGAAAGCAACAGAATCTCCTCTGAGAGTAATATATTTTCTACGCGCGCACGCGCACACACACACACACACACACACACCCTGAATGAACACAGAAATATACCCACGTGGTTGTATATGCATGCATATACAGGTGTTGTGGGTAAATAAACTAATGTATATGCTATACACACACACACACACACACACACACACACACGCACGCACACACCACTGCACAGACAGGTAATCTGGCTTATGCTATCAAAGACACTATGTCTCCAGGTTCTAGTGAAGCAATCTGACCTAGATGCCTGCAGCATGCAAAACTTGGAAGTTCCAGAGATTCACAGTTAAGGAGGACAAATGGGTATACATGTATACTTTTCCATCCTCGGGGGTCCCCAGCCACAGCACTGGAGGTTGCTCTTCGTTGGTGACAGCTGAGCCTCTGTGAAGGGCTCCCAAAGCAGAGCTGAGGAGCTGGAGGCTCTCTATCCAGTGGCAGGGCCCACGGGAGCCCTGGTGAGTTCACCAATCTTCAAGGCAGAATTTAAAAACTCTGGTTTTCAAGTGTGTAGTCCTGCAAATGGTGTTCCTTGTTACAGAGCCGCAGATCGAGGTAAGAGTTTCTCTTCTCGCTCGCTCTCTGCAGCCTCCCACGTATGCTAACGCATTTTGTAGTCATTAGATACAGATGTTTCACACAGCTGTCCCTTAAAATCCAAATCTACCGTGAAATCGAGGTCTCGCTACAAAGGAAGAGCAAAGGGTCCCGGCATTAGTGTGGTAGCAAAGGCAAGCACCACGCCCTCCGGCAGGCAGAGGAATGGGTAACTACGGTTTCTAAGGTTTTCTAGCTAAGGGGTTCCCATGAACAGCCCTCGGGAATCTATTCTGGTGCCTCATTATCCACACAGGAAGTTCTTTGATTTCTAACCTAAAGCCTTCCTGTTATAATATAGAAATGTTCCCTCTGATTTCATCCCGAGAGAAAACAGAGGGGGGTGGTTGAGTCTTCTGTGGCACAACCCTCAAAGCATTCTCTAGTGGCTTTTAATACACACGCTTGCACCCGCAGTTGCTCAGAAAGTATCACATGATCCCCGACCCACCAGGCGCGCTGAAGAAATGGAACCAAACATCTCCCAGGCCACCAGAAGCTGTTATTTTCTGGCTTGGCTTGTTTTAAATGAGCTGAAACCCATGGCAACAGCCTCCATGCCCAAAGCCCTTTGGATGCAGAACTGGAGGCTGAACTCAAAGCTGAGCGTCCAGAGCGGGGTCTTGAGAAAATCTATCACCCTTGAATTTTAATGGGCCATAGTTTGAGGCCTTCAGTTATACACAGTCAGCCCAACCCTGCCTTTCTACTGCCCCTCCCCCAGTACCTTGTCTGGCTGTGCACCTGGGCAAGGGGCTCCTGGGAGCTCCAGGGAGCTAGCTCCGCAGGCCCCTTCTTCCCTCTGACCCTGGCCCAGACAGAGACTGCCTCGGCACTCACCACATTTTTGGCATTTGGCTTCATGGATATGGTCCCGTAGAGTTCTTCCCCCCTCCGGACGGTGAGGTAGTCTTCCAAATAGAAGACAGTCTGCTTCCAGTGGGTGTAGGGGGCATCGGGGGCTGAGGGGAAAAGAAAAGGGAGGTGGGAAGGAAGAGTCAGAGAAGATGTCTCCAGAAGGACTGAGGTTGAGACCTTGCCTAGAAATTACTGGACTTGTTCTGGGATTCACTGAACCAACTCCCAGGACTCATGCACGGTCAAGGCTCCCAGCCCTTGGAGCCTGCCTCCAAGCCCCAGAAAGTCTCACTCAGCCCCAGGGCTCTTCCTTCCATCAAATTCCCATCTCCTCCAGGCTGCTGATCTTAGCTGGGGATCAAAAGAGAAAGAAGCAGGTATTACAGGTTCCTTCCAAGGGGTGGGATGAATACCCTCTTACCAACTACACTCATTAACACAAAAGAATCTCAAAAAGCTACTGTTTTTTAATTAGTTCAACAGAGTGAAGACATTCAGACAATGTAAGAGGGCTACTGGTAGAATAAGCCATCCTGTCTCCCCTTAAATGACATCAGGTGTGCAAATTCCACAACTAAACCAGTGTCCCACCAACACCGCAATCCTACACCTAGCCTTCCCTGCCATTTCTCTGCCCTAGAACTAAACCTGGTCCCCTTGGCCAATGCCCATTATGGGGTTTCAGCTGTGTCCTCCTAACTGGATCAAAAAGAAGTGAGGGATAGTTCTCATCCCACAGTGCCACCACTGGTCCACAGCTCACTCCTCCTGAATGATTTTTTTTTATAATAGTTTATTCTCAAATTGGTTTCCATATAACACCTAGTGCTTCTCCCCACAAGTGCCCCCCACCATGACCATCACCCCCTCCCTCCATCTTCCTCCCCTTTCAGTCCATGGTTCATCTTCAGTATTCAGTAGTCTCCCTTGATCTGTGTCCCTCACTCTTCCCCGCTCTCTTTCCCCCTTCCTCTCCCCATGGTCCCCTGCCAGGTCTCTCCTGTTAGACCTATGAATGCAAACATATGGTATCTATCCTTCTCTGCCTGGCTTATTTCACTTAGCATGACACCCTCAAGGTCCATCCACTTTCCTACAAATGGCCATATTTCATTCTTCCTCATTGCCATGTAGTACTCCATTGTATATATATATACCACATCTTCTTGATCCATTCATCAGGTGATGGACATTTAGGCTCTTTCCATGATTTGGCTATTGTAGAAAGTGCCGCTATGAACATTGGGGTACATGTGCTTCTATGCATCAGCACTTCTTTATCCCTTGGGTAAATCCCTAGCAGTGCTATTGCTGGGTCATAAGGGAGTTCTATCAATAGTTTTTTGCCTCCTGCATGATTTAAAGGCACATCAATGCTGGTGCTTCCCCCGTATTTGCCATTAAATCCCGTCCATCCTCTCTTGGCACACTACACTCTCTACAGCCAGAAGAGGGGTTCTGCTTATGGGCTATCTTCCTCAGCACCAACTGTCTTTGGAATGCTTTTCCCTCCTAGACCACCAGTCTCTCCCTTCCTCATGTTTCAGGGTCACTTCCTCTGGGAAGCCTGGCATGGCCGCCCACCCTGAGCTTAGGTTACCACAATGCCTATTATACTGCAGTATAAATGCCTTTGTCTTTTTTCACCTGTGTGCTTCCTCCACAAGACTGCAATTTCTATGAGGGCAGGTGCCATGCCAGACTTGTTCACTGTTATATCCTCAGCGCCTATAACCACACTTAGTAGATCTGTAAGTACTGAATAAATGAACAATGGTAAAAACCCAAATAGTAGACACTTAGTTATGCCTCAAGGTACTCATAGATGTTCACTTACATTGGAGACTTGGAAAACTATAGATAGTAGAAGAATCCATTATAGTAAGATCCTCTTGGCCCTTCAGGCTCTTACCTTCCTCCACCTCGATGTAGGACTCATTAATATTGATTTCCTCTTTGCTTGGGACCAGAACTAAAAATGAGAAGACTTGGGGAGAATAACAAGTGCCTTTCAAATACTTCAAAAGCTGTCACATGGAAAGACATATTTGGCCTTATATATGGCATTGGAGGCAGAACAAAGGCTAATCCCTGGGAGTTACTAGAAGGAAGATTTTTAATTCACCAGGAAAAATTAGGGTTGTTCTGCAATCATCTGAGCTACCTGAGATCCAGCTTTGAGGTGTTCCTACAACAACCACTGACTGGAGATTTATCATGGGCTAAGTCTGATCAAATTGCCTCTAAGATCTTACAAACTCCGAGATCTATTTAAAAGGTGGTGAAGAGTCTTTCTTTGCCCCTTGCAATGAACTGGCTTGATCAAATGTCAGTGGTCTGGTTAAAGACTTGGGTAGACTTCAATGTATGCATTTGGAAAATCAGTGCAAACTCAAGGTCATGGCGGGGAAAAGCAGCCTGAGCATTTGGAAAGGCTTGAAGGAGGATTATATACTGGGTGGTCTGTGGCTTTTAGATCCTAGATACCCAAACATATCCAGCCTTCATGGCCTCTAAAGCATATTGCTGCCTATAGACAAAGTCCAGACAGCTGTCCCAGCCCCTTCCCTGACAACTACATCTAAATAAATTGTCAAAAGATAGTCTCTGGTGTGTGCAGAGAATGGCAGTGTATGACTGACAGCACTCTCGCCCCCACTTCCTCCTACACAGCCCAGACAGGTGTCTCTCCTGTTCTTAAAGATCTTCAGGCAAGGGGATTCTGTCACCTAATCAGATGCCTTATGAGAGCCCCAGAGGTTCACTGGCTCGGGTTTGGCAGCCATCAAACCTAGGTGTGTCTGATAGTCCAAAAAATACACCAGTCTTGGGTCACAGGAAAGTAGGTGTTTTTTGCCCTTGACAACATAAAAAGTTTGAGAACCTCCCCAAACATTTTGTTTCCATGAGGGTCCATCAGCCGTGGACTAATCATCTAGACCAGTTTTCCATTGAGGTGTCTAGGAGAAACTGATTAAAATTCAGATGTCTTGACTCTATTCCTAGAGAGTTGAATTCAGTCATTCTGGGGGATGTGAAGGGAGCAGACTTGCCAAGACATAAAAATCCCCCCCACCCCAGGTGCTATAGACACAGAGCAGGGCTGAAATCACTGTACAAACCCTAATAACATCTAATAACATCTCTTGGGTGGGCAAGAGTGGAAAGAACATTTAATTAGGCAACAACAGACCCAGTTTCCTGCTTCCACGTGGCCATGTTTGCACTATGACCCTGAGGCTCATTTGCTACAACTGCAGAATGTGGGGCATGATATCCATCTCCCCAAGTACTTTTAGAGTTAGATGGGATGAGAAGGGGGAAAGTATATGATCAAATCAAATCTCCTGCTGTGCTCAAGACAGCTCTAGTTTACTTGTTTTCCTGGCATAACTATTAATAGCTTTCCCTTCCACTATCAGAAGTGTCCTTAATTGAAAGATAAATATGATCTCCCTACCATGACACATTAAGCCCATGTGAAGGTATTGCTAAGCCATTGTATTGTGTGGTTATAATCATTACAGGAAGTGGAATATCATTTTATTTATCCATAATCTATGGCTCTGACTTTCAAAGATGAGCTGCCTCACTCTAGTGGTCTAGAATGTCCTGGGGAAGCATCCAGAAAGGTGCTAGGTGCACGGGTGAGCACCCAACACAGGGCTGTGGATGACATCTAGAATTTTCATCGGTGAATAAGTCTTTATCTCCCTCCCCTGCCCCAACTATAACCTTCTAGATCATGTAATTGTCTTTCAGCTTGCCCTATTATGAGGATATCTTTATACTCTTAATATCCTGACCACACACGCCAACCTCGCCTTTTCTCCCTTCCCTTCACAGTCTCTCTGGGTTGTGGATTAGGGACAGCTTTTGCTCTATATTCCAGTACTGCCCCCAACATTCCAAGTATATATGCATTTATTCATATATGCATTCCTTCATTCAACAGACATCAATTCAGGATGCCTATCACGTCCCAGACATGGTCCTAAATTTGGAAAACAGCAACCTATACAGCTTTGCCTCCCCCTCACATCCTGCAGCCTAATGAGAAGACACTCAGGCAGCGAGGTCATCCTTGTGACCAAGGATGGGGATGTGGAGCTCAGGGGGCTGTGGGAACAAATGGCAAGGTCATTCACAATAAGATTTTCCCCCCATGCTTTTGGAAAGGGAATGGAATCCTGTTTTCTGTTTCACTTTGCAGTGCTAAGTGGCTGGTAGCTTTATCTGAAATTTAAAAGTTTTTCTAGCTATAAATTTGTAATTATATTGCCTGGGGGGAGGGGTCAGAAGCTTTTTGGAGAATGAAAGCCTATGCACCAAGAAGCTTCTTTGACCTGAGGCAATGACTCGCTGTCACCAGATGGCAAAGCAGGAAGGGGCTGCTAGGTATCTAGGTCCAACTACATCATCTCATAATGAGCCTGAGGTCCAGAAAGTAACTTACTCAAGGCCTATCTCCTCTGTCTGGCCGCCCTACCTGGCTGACTCCTGGAAAGACTAAGACTCTACCCCAGGTCTGCTTCTACTCAAGTCACTGTCCCTCCATGCACTCCAGTAGCCCCAAGGGTTCCTGCCCCCATCTTCTGAGGATATGTCCAAGAGGCAGGGAAGCTGCACTGACTGGCTGGCACAGCCTGGAACCCTGGGCTCCTGTGCCCATTTTCAACAGCTTCTGCCTGAGGCTGCAGAAAGGAGATGCTAGAGCCATTAACAAAGATTGTTTTTCAAGCGGCGCAATACGTGATGTGCTTGCGAGTGGGCCCCCCCAGAGCCAGCTGTGGCTGGGCTGAGATAGAAAACTCAGCTGGCGGTTGGTCGATAGGAAAGGGGCACATATGGCAGGCTACACGCTGCATACAGTTCAAAAATAGCTGAGCCCAAACAGTACAGGGTGCAGACATACACAGAGATGTGACAAAACTTTTTTAAAATAGAAAGGGGATAAAGAACACTAAATTCAGAAAAATGTCCATCTAGAGGCAACATGGGGGGTTATGGGCTGGTGTAATGCATCTATTTAGTTAGGTGGTCAGCACACAGGGCTTAATTATGTGACTGTGAATCAATTTACTTATTAATTATAAATAGTACCATTATATTTATTAATAATGTACTCTGGATAATATTTATATTCTAATTAGTAATCATTTATTTCTTGATTTAGTGAATGTATTTACATTCTAAGAACAAGAATACATTTCTTTCTAGTTACTACTGCGTGCTAGTTAATAATATTTTATTTATGTTCCAGTTACTGAGGTAGCAGTGAGTTCACAGGTGTTTATTATATTAATAAATAAACAAGCAAACCTGAACTGTTCCTGACCCATGGATGTCATGAACCAAGCATTGGGATTAATCCAATGCTATGCATCTAAGGTCCTTGAAAACAAAAAGTAAATACTCTTTTCTAGAAGGTCAAAGTATAGAGAGTCAGAAAAGCCCACTGAAAAACGCGTATTACCTGGTAAAGATGTTTGCTATCTGCTGGAAGGAAAACCCCATGTGGACATTCCCCAGGTGGCTGAGGAAGCAGTGAAACAAATTTTGCCCTCCATCCTGACATCTATCTGTATGGGAATGCTGCTGTGAGAAGGACCTATGTCAGCAGAAGGCAAAGGCCTTGATGAGAAAAGAGGATACACCATAGTAAGGAGACAGAGTTACCTTTCCAGAAAAGCATCAACATTGGCCAAATTCACAATCATTATATTCAGACAGCCTAGCACAGGGGCAGTGGTTCTCAAACTGACTTGTGCATCACTGTCACTTGGAGGGCTCAGTAACACACAGATTTCTGGGCCCCACCTCACAGTTTTTGATTCAGAAAGTCTGGGGCAAGTCTTGACAATTTGCATTTCTAACAGGTCCCCAGGTGATGCTGATGCTGCCGGCCATGGACCACACAATGAGAACCTCTGCACCACGGCATGGAAACAGGCAGTGTAGGACCTCTGGATGACCTTTCAGACCTACATCTCTAGGGTTCTGTGCAAAAAGGAGGTGATATTACACCATAGTTGCAAAAAGATAGATGAGGGGCTCCTGGGTGGCTCAGTCAGTAGAGCATGCAGGTCTTGATCTTGGGGTTGTGAGTTTGAGCCCCACATTGGATGTAGAGGTTACTTTAAAAAAAATAAAATCTTAAAAAAAAAGAGAGAGAAAGAGATGAGTGAGCTCAGACCTTGATCTAGACCCATGGTCTTTGAACCTCTGGAACATAATCCTTATTGTTTCTCATAGAGACTTGTGAAGAACTACAGTGGGGGTATGACCATAGAATGGGAAGAAACTGCCCCAGTGGGCTGGAGACTTTAATACTGAGGGCAAATCCTCCCCATCCCTCAGGCAGCCAGAGGCTCAGTCCTTTGATTCTGAACTTAAAATTAACCAGGACTTCTTCCCATAGGGGCATCAGGAATGTTGTCCCTGCAACCACAGAGCCAGCGAGCCATCTCTGGGCAGGGATGCAGCAGCCTGTCTGCTTGACTTCAAGGAATGGAAATAAACTCAGGGAAGGGAAACCCCCCAGCTGAGAGCTATTGACTGGATCCTAGGCTTTACAAACACGGAGTACTTTCCGGAGTAGCCCTGGCCACCCTTTTTCATCACCTGTAGCAGTGCAAGCCCTAGCAGAAGCATCATCCTGGAGATGGTAGGCACAGGGCCAGCCTCTGTGGCTCCAACCCTGGCTTCCAATCATAGTCATGGTCCTCAAACAGGTTCCTGCTCCACCCTCCCACTGCTGCCACACCCCACCACTGTGAGGCTGGGTCTTATCACCCTTCAAGGTCCAGGTAAAATCTCCCTTCCCCGTCCTAGCTGTCCCTGACTACCAGGAAAACAATCTCACCTGCCACCACTCTCAGAAAGGGAGCAACTAAAAATGACCACGGTCGGGGGTGGGAGGGGTCTCTCATTTTCTTTAGGGTGCACCAGCACTGGCCCTGATGATGGAGACCAGAAGATCATGATCTTGGTGGACAGGAGACACCAGTTCTGGGGGGAAAAACCCTGATGGGAAGGGTTAGATAAGCCTTTTGACCTCTCTGTTCATAAGTCAAAGAGGGCTGATCATTGTCACCAAGGCTTCAGAAAGTGAGCAATCACATCCTTGGACTCTGGTAGAGCTCACCGACCTGTGCCACATGCATGCTGGCTCACCCCTGACCATGTGCTCCTGCTTCCCAGGAGGGCTTCACATGCATGGCCAATAGGAACATGTTCCCAAGAGCAGGACTCAGATCTTCATATACTCACTCAACAGTGATCTGTTTAGAACCTACTACAAACCAAGCACTGCTCTAGAAGACAGGAGTGCAGAGATTCATAAGACGTGATTCCTGCCCATGGGGAGACTGAGAATTGTAAACAAAGTGTGAAAATGTTGAATAAGCTACATCTGACATTGAAATCCTGTGTAGTTGTTTCAAAAACAAACAAACAAAAATAAAGTAGCTATGTCAATGAGACTGTGAAAGTGTCTCCAAGGTATATTGTTTGTGTTTGGGTTTTTTTAGGTAGGCTTCAAGCCCAGCATGGTGGCCCAACATGGGGCTTGAACTCACAACATTGAGAGCAAAACCAGAATTAAGATCATGAGTTGAATGCTTAACTGACTGAGACCTCAGGTGCCCTATAAGGTTTACTGTTAAATAAAGACAAACTAGCAGAGGCCAGTGTGTTTGGTATGAGCCAAACTGTTTTTAAGAAAGGTGTAGTTTATGAAACAATGCTCAGTGTCACTTATCATTAAGGAAATACAAATCAAAACCACACTGAGATACCACCTCATGCTAGTCAGAGTGGCTAAAATGAACAAATCAAGAGACTATAGATGCTGGCAAGGATGTGGAGAAATGGGCATCCTCCTATACTGTTGGTGGGAATGTGAACTGGTACAACCGCTCTGGAAAACAGGGTGAAGGTTCCTCAAAAAATTAACAATAGAACTCCCCTATGACCCAGCAATAGCACTGCTGGGGATCTACCCAAGGGATACAGAAGTGCTGATGCATAGGGGCACATGTACCCCAATGTTCATAGCGGCACTTTCAACAACTGCCAAATCATGGAAAGAGCCTAAATGTTCACCAACCAATGAATGGATCAAGATGTGGTTTATATATACAATGGAATACTACATGGCAATGAGAAAGAATGAAATCTGGCCATTCATGGCAAATGGATGGAACTCAAGGGTATCACGCTAAGTGAAATAAGTCAGGCAGAGAAGAACAGATACCATATGTTTTCACTCATAAGTCTAACAGGAGAAACTTAACAGAGGACCATGAGGAGGGGAAGGGGAGACAAAGAGTTAGGGAGAGGAAGGGATGCAACTCATGAGAGACTCTTGAATACTGAGAACAAACTGAGGGCTGAAGGAGGAGGGGGAAAGGGGAAGGAGAGTGATGGACATAAAGGAGGGCACTTGTGGGGAAGAGCACTGGGTGTTGTATGGAGACCAACTTGACAATAAACTAAAAAAGTAAAAGAAAGGTATAGTTTGGATGTGTTACCACAGTGTGGGGGGCGATGTGTAAAGCGTTCATAGAACTCTATGTACTATTTCAGCAACTTCATATGAGAAGTATTTCAAATAAAAAGATTTTTTAAAGGGTTAATGGCACAGGACTGGGTTGGAGTGAGAAGAGGACTTTTTATACCCTTTTTTTTACATCCTTATGGCAAACATAAGCACAGGATGTTAGGGAGCCCCCAAAAAGGGCCCCAACCTTGACCAGGAGTGAAGGAGGCGCCAAGAGTTGAGGCCTGTGCTGGGATTGGCCAGGTGAGAGTGAAATGAGATGGGAGAAGTGGGCAGGGTCTAAGTTGTGTGGAACCCCCACTTTCCAGGCTAAGATATGTGGGCTTATCTGCTGCGGGCAATGAGGCACCTCTGAAGGGGGGGCTGGGAAGGGAGCTCAGGTAGTCTTTGGGGAACAGTGTTAGGAACTTAATAAAGGATGGATTAGGGCAGAAGGAGACATAGAGACATAGTCTGCAGCCTACTGAGAGATCCGTTGAATCCGGTAGTAGGGCACGGCAGTGAAGATGAGGAAATCTTACTCCACTCTGTATCCTTACCCCTTCACACAGAATATGCCCAGAAATGGTTCAATGAATAAATGTGCCTCTGAAAAGGGGCTTCCCCCCACCTCTCACCACCTAACACATACCCTCAGCTCTGATCATACAATATACACTTTCACTTACCTTCTCCTTTGGCAGCCAAAGTGTGGGGAAGTGCTGGAGGAGGCTTACGAGATGCTAAGCAAGGGTGCCTGGCTAATATCCCTGCTCCTGCTCCTTTCCCCAAGTCAGGCTGGTCCCGGTCACTTCCCCAAAGACTCAACATGGAGGGGGTGGGGAGGGTCTGGAGTGTCAACAAAAGGCTCACCTGTGGAAAACCCCATTTTCTTGTGGCACTTGGTAAATTCAATATTAAAATAGGTGACCAGGGCGTGGATGTAGTCATTTCGCTGTATCTGCAGGCAGAAGGCAGATGTGAATGACAGCTCTTCCGTCTTCACTGTGTAAATGTCCACTTCCTGTGGCTCAGAGAAAAGAGAATGCCAGACACTTAGCACCTCCACCAGGTCCGGGTCCTGGTCAGCAGCTTCATTCCCATGGAATACCACTGCTCTGGGGCTGTCATTTACTCTTGGGGTGGCTCCCCAGGCCCACTCACCACCCTCCCAATGATCTCCCCCATCTTTTCTAGAGGGGGATATGCTCAGGCAATGGTGCAAACAGTTGAGTCAGAATGTAAGGGCAAGAGAATTAGGAGGGTAAATCTGCTAGGGATGGGGGCTTATGGAGCAGAGGGTGGAGAGGGGAGAATATTTAGAACATTCCTGAACCCAATCTGAACAGCCTCAGAGCAGTCCACCTCAGCATTGCTCTGCTCCTCTAGTGGTTCTCAAAGTGTGGTCCCAGATGATGGGCATTAGCATCACCTGAGTGCAAATTCTGTGTGGGTGGGGTGGGGAGGGCATCTCAAACCTATGGGATCAAAACAGCAATCTGTGCTTTATCAAGTCCTCCCAGTGATACGGGTGAACCAGATTAGTCATTTCCCAATTGTTTTATATTCAAGTTCCTAGCAATAAGAGGCACCAAGTATTATCTCAGGAATGAGGACCTGAGCCTACCCACAGTCACAGACTAAACCAAGAAAAATTCTACTGACCATCTACACCAAGACAGGGATGAAGGAAGGAAGGCAGGCAGAAAGAAAGAAAGAAAGAAAGAAAGAAAGAAAGAAAGAAAGAAAGAAAGAAAGAAAGAAAAAGAAAGAAAGAAAGAAAGAAAGAAAGAAAGAAAGAAAGAAAGAAAGAAAGAAAGAAAGAAAGAAAGAAAGAAGGAAAGAAAGAAAAAGAAAGAAAGAGAAAGAAAGAAAGAAAGAAAGCAATAAGAGGTAAGAATTTTTCAGTTCTGGCTGGGGAATGGAGAACACAAAGAACTAATTCTAACAATTTCTGTTGGGAAGTGGCTGAAAATCAATGTTGCGTGGGGAGCAAGTATAATGAAAGACAGTTTGCAATGTGCTGTTCTTTTCTGTGTGAAGGATGCTGACCTGCTATTTGCTGGTTCCAATGAGACAGGGCCAACCTTCCAAGGGCCCTAGAGGTATCCAGACAGCTTTCAATGAGGTCTAAGGAAGCTTCCCATTGTCAGGGTTGTGTAGCAAGGACCTCTGTCCTGAAGACTCTGTAAGAGCCAGACAGATATCTGTGTGCCTGGACTGGTTCCAAGGGGCTCTCCTGGGACCCATATGATAAAATAAGTTGAGGGTAATTAGGAGAGGGGTCTGAGGGTGGAGAAACAAGAGAAGGGAAGACACAGAGTGATGTAGCAGAATTGGCTTTTATCTCTAATATTTCTAGGATAAAGGAAAGGCAGATGCAAAGCATCCCAAGGTCTTCAAAGAGAAGTCCTGCTTCCATGGGGGTAGACAGAGGAAGAGGTGTGCTCAAGGGAACAGGTCAGATAAGAGCCCTATTGTGGTCTGGGGTGTGCATCCATTACATCCTCTGAGGGAAGCTGAAGCTCTGATGTATTAGTTGGGAAGAGGGTGGAATTGCAGATTTAGGAGGATGGGAAGCTCCTTGGTGATGTCACCTCATCAGTTTTGCTATGCTTCTATACCCAAGGATGGAGAACAAGAATTAATGGGATGGGAAACCCTGGGTCTGGCATGTAGAATATGATGGGAATAGAAAGCCAGTCTTCCTTCATTCAATGCAAGAGCCCCTTTGGTAGCATTCCTAGGAAATGACCCTCTGGTGCTTGCTTGGACACCTTCATGGATGATGCGTTCACTACCGGCCAGGAAACTGGTTCCATTTCCTGACATCTCCAATGAACAGGTCCCTCTTCTAAATGAGTAAGGAGAGCACACACCAATCTCTGTAACTACCACCCATGGAATAAGCCAAATGTCTGTTCTAGCTCACATGGGGCTCCCCCCCCAACTTTTCTTCTCCAACATAAACTGCGTCTGCTTTTTCATTCATGTTGCATAAGTTGTGATTTCTGACTCTGTCCCCTTCTTGTTTGGGACATATTTCTAGCAGCCTCTGATCTTAAAGAGCACATGGCTGGCTCAGACTTCACTCTGTTGGCCAAGCCCCCTCCCCCCACTGTATTTTGCTCATATTCCTTTTTCCTTTTGTCCTAAGAACCAAGTGTAGGGTCCTCCATCATATGCCATTCTGTTAAGTTTGGACCATTGCTCCTTTTTAAGCCCAGCACTCGTTAGCTTTCATGATATTCATTAGCCCTCTGGTCACATGTTGTCCACAGTTCCTTCTAGCTCAACAACTCATGGTTAACTGCATTTTTGTTAATGGCATTAACGCAGTCCATCAGGCTCACAGTGCCTGCATTCACGGACTACCATCTCCTTCTTAGCCAGGGCCAGACAGCCAGGCTGCAATCTCTTTCCAAGATCCTTGTTATCTTTCTCTCTTGGTCCCCTGCTCCAGCCTAGCCTGGCATTTCCACTGTATTTCTGGATCATCTCAGCAGCCTGGCCCCAACCATCAGACTGGAGCCAGGGCAGAGGCTGCCCATTATTGGTCTATGTACCCTTGCTGTGTAACCTAGCACCTGACACCTCTCTGTCTTCTCCTTACAGGTCTCCCTGCTTGACAATGTTCCTTCCTACCTCCCCCAACCCCCACCCCAGGACTCTCCTCCAAACCAACCCACTAATTAATCTCTCAGATCCATTCAGACTGTGCTGCTACTCCCTGAATCCAAAACCTTCCAAGACTCTTTATGGCTTATCTAAAAATATTCAAACCTTTTGGCCTGAACAGTGAGACCTGGGAAGTAGGCTCTGTCACACATCTGGACCAGACTCCTTTCTTCTGTCAACTCTCTCACTTCACCACTTTCGGGGCAAACACACACACACACACACACACACACACACACACACACACACACACACCACCCCCATGGATCAGGAATTCCACCTCCATAAGGGTCCTGCTCTCAGACATGCATCAACCACTGTCAACTATCAACTCCTGTGTTAGCCCACAGTGTTCACTAGGTCCTAAGACATTTGCATCTTAATAGGAGCTTCTGAAGGAACAAAAGCCTTCAAGACACAAGTAATAAAGCTATACATTAAAATGGTGACAGTGAGGCAGTTGGTCTTTTGGAATGGGGGCCAGGCCATGTGCAAAGGTGCCCAGCTGCAGCTGGGTTTTGGAGGCACAGAGGCCCCTCTGCTCTTAGGTCCACCTTCCTGTCAGACCCAAAGCCTACAGAACCAAATATGGTTACCCGGGCTTCCTAGAGCCCAGAGCCCTGTGCTGGAAGGTTTCTGTCTTCCTGCTGCAGCAGCATATCTGACACCCCAGGGGGACCCCCTGACTTGGCCTCCGGAAACCCCCGTGAAGGCTCCATAGACACCAACTACTGAGAAGAACCCCTGGCCGCCGTTATCCCCACCACTAAATAATGTTACAAGTGGATGTCTCAGAGCAGAAGTCTGGTCAAAACAGAGTCTTAATTATAATAAAGTGTCACACTCTGCAACGTTAATAACAATGAAAACAGCAATTAAGTGTGTGAAGAAGGGCAAGTGTTTTCCCAACAGGCTTGGCAAAATGTTGCTTAGCACATTAGCAAGAAAGCTGACGGAGGGGCCCTCTTGGTTGCAGAAGAAAACACAGACAGCCCGTATCCTTTTCAGAGAAGAGAGAATGGAAGGTTACCGCATTGGGATGGGGCAAGACTTCAGCACAGAGATCCAGGCTTGACACATACTCATAGCCACGAGGAGTTTACAGGAGTGTGTGTGTAATACCCTCACCTGAGTTTGGTTGCTTTGCCCTGGCTGCATTCAGGTATAACCAGGGGAAAGTCCCTTGGAGAGGGGTGAGGGGAGAGGGCGGCAGGAGGGCAGAGTGGCCTTGGAAAGGGGTGGGGTTGAAGCAGGCTGGTCCATCTTGTGCTCATGACCTGCAGCGGGGCCTACAGAAGAACAGTGGCCAAACTCACCCCACCAAAGGCAGAAAGCAACCTGGGGCCCAAGCACAGTGAAGGAATTATATCTTTAAGCTGAAGCCATTACATGGCAGGTGCCTAATGGTTTCCTATAGCTGCCACATGTAATTTGGAAAAATTCAGTTGCATCAGTAGATTTCTATCTATTCTACAATATTTACAAAAATGTTTTGTGCTATGGGTGGGCTTATTTGGGGGTGCACTTTCCTGCTTCTTCATTGGGGCAGGGAGATGGAGAGCCTTCAGGTACAGAGGGGCTGGTAGGAAATAATTACAAGAACACATTTGCTTGCAATCAATCCTGCCTGGACTTGGAATGGACTGAGTTAAGAAGTAGTGAGAACATTGTCAACAGAGAGCCCAAGACTTAGACTCCCAGCCACACCTCTTAAGCAGGATGTTACAAGAGGGAGGCAGCATCTGTGTAGGCTCATCTAGTTTTATTTGTCCTCAGAGGTCCCTTCTAAATGCCACAATGACACTATGGACCAAGAGTTATGGTTCTTAGGAAGACTGTGCCCAGGGACAAAGGACAGTTCCCCCCTGGGCAAAGCAGTCATTTACATGAGAACTTCAGAAACCTCTCCTCATCACCAGTAGCCCAGGACTCTTCCCTTTTATCCATGAAATGGATTGAAAATGCTGCAGGTCTCCAGCCCAGTAATCCTAGACGAAGTGACACATACAAGACCAGAGCAGGCAAGTATGTTTTAGCAAGATGAGGACTGTGTGAGCCAATAAATACTTACAGAATGAACCCAGATTTTCAAATGAAAAAGTTAATTTCAACCATATGAAAGTGATGTCTTTCTAGATTTAAAAAAATAAATATCAGTCATTTATATGGCTCAACATAATATATTAGCATGTATAAATGCAAATACTTAGAAAAGGGCTGGAAAGGTCAATCCAACGTGTGAATAGTATTACCTCCAAGAAGAGTGTGGGGTTGAGAGGGAGGAGAGGTCTAGGGGAGCTTTTGATTTTACTCTATCAAATTTGATATGTTTGAATATTTAATAATAAGAATGCACGAAGGATCAATGTCCCAAGGATACTGACTAGCTGCTCATCCTATGCACCGAAGAAAGCCTTGTAAGAAAAGCTGTTAGAGCCTGTAACAAACAAGACTACTCAGGAATGGGGTTGAGTAGGTCTGCCTGGCCAGTCACATGTGGACTTGGAGGTGGGAGTATAATGAAGATTACACAGCAGATTGAGGTACTGGATTTCTTTCCTAAAAGGGCCATCCACCTGTGAATGGAGTAGCTTCCCCGAACCTGAGAATACCCTCCTGCCTCTCCTCTGATGCCCCCTCCCCCACACCCTTCCCCTTGCACCACAAAGGGATGTGAACTGACTCCTTCCCCTCAGCTGTGCCACCATGGAGTCCAGTGGCTCTCTCTGTGGCTCTGCTCAGTGTGAGCACCTTCTTGTGACTTACGGTCACCTTGGGATGCCAGAGGCTCTGGCCAAGGTGGCCTTGCCCCACCAGCCAGGGGCTGTGCAGGAGCTGTTATTGCCTTTACTCAAGGCCCACGGCTTTCCAGGGTGGCACAGCTGGGTTCCCAGCATGCTTGGGCTCAAGCAGAATGAGTCTGCAGACCTTTATTAAACAAGCATTGGTCACCACTTGCTTTGGGTCCACGATGTCCACCAGAGGCTCCTTCATGGCAACATCCCGGATACAGGTCATATCAAAGCCATAGACATTCTCCCACCCTGTGAAAACAGAGTGAGACATGAGGGCCAGCAGCAGGACCTTCAGACATCTTCCCAGCCCTCTGGAACACAGCATGCCCAAGAGCGCAAGGGGCAGCTCATGTTCCCCTATATTAGAATAGAAGAATTGCTCGTCTGGGTGGAGATCTTGGCAGTAGGTACAGATCCCACTTGATGGTTAGGAAAACTAAAGCTCAGAGAGGCTGAGAAACTTCTCTAAGATCACACAGCTTGAATGTTACAGAAAGCTAGTCTAGACTAGAATCCAAATTGCCTGACTCTTTCTGTATCTACTTTCCTGTCCCTCTCTCTCAGCCAAGTAAGTCTCTTACAAACTCTTATCTGCCATCCATGTTTCTATCTTGGTGCTTTTGTTGAAGCTGTTCTGCACACTTAGAAGACCCATTTTTCTCCCTTCTCCTGACCACACCCACTGAACGTTTAACAAAGCAGAGAGAAACATGGGCTCTTAAAATGGTATAGACTAGTTTGAATCCCAGCACCACCACTTACTGATCAGGCCCTTGGGCTAATTCCCTAACCTCTCTGAATTTCAGTTTTCTCAACTGAAAAATGAAGGGGGAGAGTGGGTCCATGAGTCTTTGCCTTTCTCATATGCCATGATGCACTCATTAAGAATCAATCCCATAAGAAATAACCTCCAAGTGGTTCACAGCCATCCCAGTGGTGCTTGTTTCCCCCTTGTACCCCTTGTAGCTGCTCATAAGGTGCTTTAAGAGGGAGAAAGATGTAGAGTGCAGGGCTGCTGAGTAAATGCATGCACATTGATGGCCTAAGACCATCCTTACATGGTGATAATCATTGCTACCATTGATTGGTCACCTAGCTCAGGCTAGACTCTTCATTGTTTTTATGTTTATTTATTTAGTTTGAGAGAGAGAAAGAGTGCAAGCAGAGGAGAGGTAGAGAGAGAGGGGAGAGAAAGAAATCCCAAGCAGGCTCCACCTTATCAGTGCAGAACCAGACATGGGGTTCCATCTTATGAACCATGAAATCATGACCTGAGCCAAAATCAAGAGTCAGATACTTGACTGACTGAATCACCCAGGCACCCCTAGACTCTTCTTTAATGTACTCAGCAACCTCAAGGAGATACTTCTATCTTGGAAACAGCCTAGGAGAAGTTGGCATCTGGCCCACACACAATATCTGGGCCAGGATCACACATCAGAGAGATTGTGGAGCTAGGGTTCACCCCAGCTTGTGCCCTGATTCTTCAGCTGCAATGACCCAGTTGTGACAGCAACCAGGAATGCAATTTCCTTTTTTTTGTAGTGCAGAGGGTGGCCTAAGCAGAGGCTTTAGTTACTGAGCAGCTGAGTCTCATTTGTCTGTTTATTCAAATGGTTCTAGAAATTCATCAAAGTAAAGATGCTTTTTCCTAAAATCTTATGGGATTAAATTTCCTTGTAAAATGTGCATCAAACATCAGAGAAATACAAATCAAAACCACACTGAGATGCCACCTCACACCAGTCAGAGTGGCTAAAATGAACAAATCAAGAGACTATAGATGCTGGCGAGGACGTGGAGAAACGGGCACCCTCCTACACTGTTAGTGGGAATGTAAACTGGTGCAGCCGCTCTGGAAAAGTGTGGCGATTCCTCAAAAAAACTATTAGTAGAACTCCCCTATGACCCAGCAATAGCACTGCTGGGGATCTACCCAAGGGATACAGAAGCACTGATGCATAGGGGCACATGTACCCCAATGTTCATACCAGCACTTTCAACAATAGCCAAATCATGGAAAGAGCCTAAATGTCCATCAACCGATGAATGGATCAAGAAGATGTGGTTTATATATACAAGGGAGTACTACATGGCAATGAGAAAAAAATGAAATCTGGTTATTTGTAGCAAAATGGATGGACCTAGAGGGTGTCATGCTAAGTGAAATAAGTCAGGCAGTGAAGGACAGATACCATATGTTTTCACTCATAGGTCTAACAGAAGAAACCTAATAGGAGATCATGGGAATGGGAAAGGCAGGGGGAAGAGCTGGGGAGAGGGAGTGAGGCAAATCACGAGAGACTTTTGAATGCTGAGAACAAACTGAGGGCTGAAGAGGGAGGGGGGAAGGGGAGGGGGTGGTGGTCATGGAGGAGGGCACTTGTGGGGAAGAGCACTGGGTATTATATGGAAACCAACTTGGTAATAAACTATTAGTAAAAAAAAAAAACAATAAAAAATGTGCATCAAACAAATGGTACCTTAAGGAACTCTGTTTCTGTACGTTTAGGAAAGGAGGTGTGTGAGGAGGGGGTTGGGAATGGTCAATGAAAGCTGTGCCCCTGTGACTCTTTTCTAAGGCATACAAAGACCTTCCTTGGGGAGAAGAGGCAGAGAAAATAATCATCTCCCAGAGGATAAGCCCTTGTGAAATTCTGGCCTAAGGATAATATGCCAGTCATATACCATTAAATCACCTGAGATTAGTGCCAAATTCCCAGTTGAAATTTACTTTTGGAGAAGGAAGCTGCTTGCTTGGCGATGGGGACATGCTTCAGAGAAGACCCCCTTCTAGAGTCTGGAAATCACTATCTGTCCTCTCTCCAGACAAAACATATACACTGAACATGCTGCCTTCATGTAAAATCCTTTTTTAAGGGACCTGCCGCCATGTTCCTGCTCCTTTTCTCTCTCAGTCCTGCCTTAAGTTGAGGTTCAGGGCAACTGTTGGGCAAATATCCATATCTATGTGTAATGGTTAAAGGCCTGGGCTTCAGAGTCCAAACCGAGGCTCTGCCATTTATTTGCTGTGTAATCTCAGCAAAAACTTACCTCTCAATGAATTGGTTTCTTTTTTTAAAATAGAAATTATTATATAATTACAATGACTCTATTGGGTTGTTATGAAGTTTAAATGTGATAATATATGTAAAGTGCATAAGACAATGTCTGGCATATAGAAAGCAGCAGATACTTAGCGGTTGTTATCATTCTGTGGCTTGAGCTCTGACTTTGCCACCATCTCAGCTGTGTGACCATGGATAGATCAATACTTTTCTCTGGGCCTGCTTGTAAAAGTGAGGAGTTTGTTTCAGTGCTTCTGTGCCTAGAATCATCTGGTATGTTTTTAAAAATACAAATTCCTGGGCCCAAACCAGATCTACTGAATCAGAATCTCCATATTTCGCATCCAGGATGTTGGAAGCTGGAATTTTACAAATCTATATAGGTAATTCCAACTAGAGTGTGAAAAACTGTGTGTTAGATGATCTTTAAAGGCCCATGCAGTTGTGAAATGGTGAGCTGAATGTCTCATGCTTTTGTGAAACCTTTTCTAATCACTCCCAACAATGGCACTACTTCTGTCTTCTCAACACCTATAGCCCAGCATCTAGCACAATATAGGTATGCAGATAATGCTTTTTTAATTGAAATTCATTCCAAAATATTTAATGTCTACACTGCTTTGCAGTGTCCAGTGTTTTAGTTACCTTTTCAGAAGGTAATTCCTATTTTTCTCCCCAGCTAAACTACCCTCCCTTCAGTTATTCAGGAGAAAGTTCATCTAGGACATTACATTAGTTTTCTCTCCTTTCTACTAACTGTTCATTTCCCTCTGACTCCTTTACTATAAGTGAAGCAGGGATGAGACAATAGTTAATCAAACAGATTAGTTTTTTTGCTGTAATTCTGTCCTATCTATTAACTGAGTGTATGTGGAGCGAGGCCATCATCTACCCAGAAATATTACTAATAGTTTTCTTATTTAGAATGAAAAGTAACATCAGCAAGACCTTTGAACTTTTGTTAATGGATTAAAAACCAAACTCTTGAAAAGGACAGCCCTGTGACTTAATGGATGTAATTAAGCCACAACAAAGTGCAGACCTATTATCATTACAGACTAGATTGACTCAAATTCCCACTTTAACAGCCTGGCAGAGGAAAAGGCATACTCTTTTCTGGCATAAATTTTGTGCATCTGTCTTTATTGTGCTTTTACTGAAAGTGCCCAGCATTAAGAAAAAAATTACAAAATGAATGAAAAAAGAAACATATATGACCCATCATTAAAAGAAAATAACAGTCAATAGAAACAGACTTAGAGACAGCCCAGATATTGGAATTATCCAATGGAGATTCTAAAGTACCTGTAATAAGTATGTTAAAGAATCTAATGGAAAAACATGCATGAACAGATGGAGAAATTCACTGGTGAGATGAAAACTAAAAATGAGCCAATGGAAATGTTAGAAATAAAAATGACATATCAGAGATGAAGAATTCTTTCAATGTGCTTATTAACAATGCATACATCAGAGGAAATAATGAATAAACTTCAAAACAGGTCAATAAAAAATTACCCAAACTTAAATACAAAGAGAAAAATAAAATAGAAAAAATATATGTAACACCCAAGATCCATGGGGCAATATCAAACAATAGCTAACATATGCGTAATTGGAGTCCCTGAAGGAGAAAAGAAAGAGAAATCAGGCAGGAAAAAGTATTTGCAGAGATAATGACTGAAAGTTTTTCCTAAATGAATGAAATCATCAGTCCACAGACTCAAGAATGCTAAGTGTGCTAAATACAAAGAAAACTCATGTAGACACATCAGAGTCAACCTGGTGAATATCAAAATAAAGAGAAAAATCTCAAAAGCAGTTGCAGAAAAAGAAATATGAAGCACTAGAGAACACATTTTACATTTCATTGGAGAGAGCTGTAGCTACATCCTCCTTCCTCACTCTGGTCCCACAATTTGAGTTTCTCTGCTAGGGCTAATGGGGCTGCCTCAGAATGTGCTCAGAGAAATAAAAAATAGAGCAAGTGCCGCCAGGTACTAATTACAGTTTCTCCTCTAGACAGAAGGAAAAGCTTTCATACATTTCAGTCTCTCAGGAATGGAGTCAACTCCTTGTATAAAATTGGAGACAGCCAGAGGCTAGATGGGGATGAAGTTGGATATTGGGGGTGAAGTTGGAAGAGAACCCCATGGAAAGCAATTGAGTTGTCCAAGTGGTCCTTTCACACCTACAGCTGCAGGCATCATTGACTCCACAGGAGACCTTCCTTTTCATCTTCTCATGAACCAGAAAGCTGGTGCCCATACCTCTGACTCTCAGAAGGTTGTAGACTCACATATTGGGTGATGTTCATGTATCAGATAAGAAATCAAAAGAACACTGACCACATTTCCTTCCAGTTTTAAGATTTTGTAAAACTCCTCCATTGCAGAAATGTAAAAAAAAAAAAAAAAAGGAAGGTTGATCTCTTGGGATTAAACGCTACACCTTGCACATTCCTTTACTTTTTATTTTCATTCCTTTATTTGTTCATTCATTCACTCAACAAAATATGTGTTGTGAGTCTAGTACATGCCAATCATTTACCTCTCTTTTTATGTGTTCTCTAGCAGTTGGTGAGCATATTGAGAGCAACTTCTGTGTTTCACTCATTCTTGTGTTTCCATGTTGCATGTGGTTGAGAGAAGAAAGGAGAGGCAAGGCAACAGGGAATAGGGGAAGGAAAGAGGGAGGAGGGGAGGGGAAGGGAAAGGAGGACGTTGTTTTGTAACAATTTACCTTATGAAAAGGTCTGGGCTTATCTCATTCTCCTGCCCCACTTTAAGATTCTTCTTTTTAGCTGGTTCTTGAACCAACTGAAATTTGCTTACAATTGTTCCCTTAGCAACCAGCAACCTTTATGTTTTACTTTTGATTTAAGACTCAGAGTAACCAAAATCTCTGTTTATTTGAAACAGATTTCTAAACCGGCTCACTTCCTTTACTAAAAACAAAAACAGATCATTAAAAAAATTTTAATGGAAAACCTCACAGTATTTTAAATAAATTTTTAATGTATGTATGATTTTTATTTGGGGGATGTTGAGGTTTTTTTGGGAGGGGAGGGGGTTGGATAGAAGACTCCAGAGTAAACATTTCATGAGAAAAAAGGGAGGCTGATTTAATTTTTTTTCCTTTCCCAGAAGCTATGAAAATTGTGGTGGGCAGTGTGAGATTAAATCACATGATCTCTAGTCCTGAACTAGCACCTGAATGGCAGCAACTGCCCTCTTGCACCTCTTGGGGTCTCCCCAGGGATCTCTCCAGCTCCAGTTGGCTCATTACAGGGTGCATATGCCACAGGTTCCCAAACACAATCCAGAGGAAGGAAGAGGATAAGGTATGTTTGCTTTTAAACCATGAGAAAGTCCCTTAAAGAACTGTGCCCCGGGTCAGGGCTCAAAAAATATTTACACATAAGAATGAAGAACACACCTGAAGTTTCCCCTCAAAACACTATTCAGTATAGCTACGCAGCAAGAACTCCAAAAGCAGCAGTATAATGTAGCTCCAGGGTAAAATATGTCCTAATTTACATGCATTTGATCAATGTTCACTGTTGAGTTGTTTCTGCAATCTACCATGAGAGCACATCTGTCCTAGATTCCGAGCCACTGGAGGCCAACAAGCTTGGCAGTCAGGCTCACTTGCCAGAGTTACAAACAGAAAGGGGCTTAGTAACGTGTTCAGAGCCTAGGTCCAGTCTTGTGTCTTATACCACCAAGAACTGTCACATCCTTTGATATACATCATCTCACTTCATCCTCATGGCTGGTACATGGGATTGGCAATATTATCTACGAGGAGGTAGGGAGTTTGTTTCCAGTAATCCAAATAGGATTTGAACCCCCTTTGAAGCATGATCATCTAACCTAGAACACCCTCACTCTCATTGCTTATCAAATGTTAGAAATGACACCATATTGGCTGGAGGCAGGGCCATAGAGCTTCAAAGACCTGTCCCATTTCTGTCTTCTCCTGAACGTGGCTCTGATGTTATATTATCATCAAATGTTATCTGTGCTTCGATGTTATATTTCTAGAAAGGTGTGAACATACACACACAAATATACACATTCCATTAGCAATACTTACATGGCAATTGTATGAATCAGTGGAGCCATAATCTGTCAAACTATGGAGTCTCTGCCTCTCAGGGCAGAAGGCACTGATCATATGTCCAGTCTGTGAACCATTCCACAGTATTCTTACCAAGGAGAGTTGACCACTGCAGGGGCAGGATCCCTGGGTCTACTGACTCCATCATGCTGTGTGGAGTTTCTGCCTTATGCTTGGGGTTGGATCATGCATGTGCTTGCCTGTGTGAGGAGTTCTTTGTTCCCTTGTCATGTTTAATTCTGGTTGAGGAAACATGGCCATTTCTAACTTATGAAAACCCGTGTGGAATAAGCTTGAAGACATAGCTTGTGTCACCAAGAAATGCTACCCTCTAAATTAAAAAGAATAAAGCATCACTTTCAGACCAGATAAAACACTGGAGAGGTTGTTTGTTCGCTTTCCCCCCAAGAGAACAAGTTTCTGGGCGATAAAGTATTATAAATATAAGTTTGGATATGAGATATGAGACCCCTGACACACACACACACACACACACAAGCATGTACACACGTGTACACACATAGTCTCTATCTCTCCCCACTCCCACTGCCATCCATTCCCCCAGAAGAACCTCAAAGAAGAATACATGTTTAACTTAATGTGAATAAAATTCACTATCATTTTGATAAATTTGAGTAGCATGGAGACAGGATTGAGAATGGCTGACCAGGCTAGTGATTTGCCGTTTCTGACCCTTGTAGTAGACTTTTGTGATAACTGAACCTCCACAGGCTCCCAGTCAGCTGGCCTGATGTTCTCTGCAAAAACCAGCTTCTGCTGCTTCAATTCATCTTACATTCACATTGCATTCTTCTCTCACTTTGGGATATGTATCTTATACCAGTTGTATTGCTTATTTTCTCTCTGTAACCACCCCCCCACCACCCTTGGGACTAGAGGAAAACATTTAGAGAGAAAAATCCAGAATACAGGTAAACTCTTCCATAGGCATGGAAGCTATATTCATGAAACCAGATGCTCATCTCAGGGCCAATAAAGTATCTCCCACCCCAAAGGTACACACACACACACACACACACACACACACACACACACACAAAAT
This sequence comes from Mungos mungo, assembly GCA_004023785.1. Taxonomy (NCBI): domain Eukaryota; kingdom Metazoa; phylum Chordata; class Mammalia; order Carnivora; family Herpestidae; genus Mungos; species Mungos mungo. The sequence goes on from PISW01009525.1 coordinate 37,626, forward strand.
GCCTGACAACAACTTAAAAGATGACTTACAGTGGATTTTGAAGTCCTTGTACTGTCTGTCTTCAATTGCTACCACGTACAATGCTGCCCGGTCTGGAAACATAAGCCCTCCAGGTTTCTGTTGATGAATTGTGGGGAAATGGGTCTCGTAATCTATTCACCTGACAAAGACATCACATTTTGAACTGCACATAGAGTCACCAGACAGGCACCCCCTTGCCAGCATTTCTCATTCAACAGACTGTCACCTTGGCCAGGGTTAGGGTTAGGATGGCAATGCTCAGTCTTTATTTGGGAATAGGGAGAATTTGAGGGACCTAATTGAAGTTAAGAGAACAATTGAACTGGGGAAAATGTTAGTCCACGAGGAACAGCAAAGGATGTTATAACCCGTTAGCCTAGAGAAGCCGAGGTCATAAGAATGCTCAGCTCTCTAGTAGCCAAACAAGTCCTAAGTACCTGTTGATCAGAATAGATTTTTGTCTTGAAAACAGAGAATGGGTGTTGTTTATGACCAAAGAGGCCAAGGTTAGACCTACAGAATAATGTAACAGATATGTTGGGCCCAGGTACCATCATTCTGTCCTCTAAAGCAGATCTGGTTTAAAGAGAGGGGTCTGGAGGAGGTGACCTTTTAACTCAAGCTCTCTGTGGAGTCCTCATGTTCTTCCTAGACTGTCGGCCAAGGGTAGAGCAGCAGGACAGCCAGCAGATCAACAAGGGGACAGCATGCAGGACACTTACCAGCCACTTGTCCCTGGCAAAGATCACCGTGTTGAGCATTGACTCATAGAACAGACAGTAGCCCATCCACTCGCTGATGATGATGTCTACCTTCTCCACAGGCAGCTCCACCTCTTCCACTTTACCCTTAAATATGGTGATGACTGGAAAATATGAACCCCACGGCCACACTTTGCAGGGACCCTAGCCTGGAACCATGAGCATCCCACATCAGGGCCAGACCTAAAGGTTTTATCCCTGTTCTGATTCTGCTTTTAAGATGTGACATGCCTCACCCTTCACCAAGCTACTTATACAAAGAGAACTGCAAACTACTTGCATGTTTTCTTCCTAAAATGTACTTAGCAGTCACTATGTGCCTGGCCCTGTGCCAAGCCTGTGATGTGCACCATATAATGTGGTCTTCCCAGCAATTCTATGAAGTAAATGCATTATTATTATTCTCATTCAGAACTGAGGCTTAGAGAGGTTCAATGGTTGCTGTGGAAGTAGAGACCAGGTCTGATATACTATGACTCTAACACTCCAGTCACAGTCCCCGTCCCATTTTAGGCTGCCATGATGGTTCAAATCCAAAGGGCAAGGATGCCTAGAGCTCTAGCATCTGTTCACAACCAGGGCTCATCTCCCAGTGGGTTCATGAGGAAGGTACCTTGGTGTCTTGACAAGAGCATGGGCTCTGTAGTTGGGAGCTTAAATCCTGATCTTGTCACTATTAACTATAGGGCTTTCCATAGGTTACTTGACCTAACTGAACTATGACTCCCCAGAGAACAAACAGGGAAGGTAGTATCTACTTAGTGGGTAGTTGAGTTGATGTGATGAAATAGCAAATGTGAAGTGCCAGGCTCATAGCTGGGGCTCAACAGAAGGTAGACATCATCTGACATTCCCCCACCTTGCTGACCAGCTGATAGAGAAGTGAAGGGAATAAGGCTGGGAACACTCTCCTGCTCTTAATGGCCTCTGCTCATGAGTCACTTCTAAGACCTTTTTATCCCTCTGTGGCAGGAGAAACTTTTTAGTTGGGTTTTTGGTCATTTGACCATTGTACATAGTTGTACACATAACTTTGGAGTCTCTTTTTGCATTTATTGCTGTAAAGATCATAGCAAACACTCTCTTAGATGCTGCTGTGAAATTGACAGGGTGATGTATTGGTTGGCTGATTCCATCTGAACATTTCCTCTGAAAGGATACACATATTCATGCTCTGAAATTCTCTTTCTGCACCATCTTCTGAAAAATCACACCATGCCTGAGCTTTGCTGGGAAAGTTGAATGATAGCTTGTACTCAGGAGTGGAAAAAAACACACATACATACACACAAAGAGAACAGATCTGTCCTGAATCTGAGCTTCATTAAAATTAATTTGGATTAGAGGTTCCTGGATGACAAAGGGCACACAAGTCACTGGTTTTGTTTCATGTCTTCACATTGATAACACAGGTGATAGAGTGGCCATTAGTAGTCCCCAATGATGATTTGCTCTTCAATATCTGGTATTTAATCAAGGCTTACTCAGATAAGGCCTCCTCTGTAAGGAGTCAGACACTTGGCAGAAGCACATTGGCCCTGATCACTCTAGAGTGAGGCCCCAGCTTGTGTGGCTTTTCTGGCTGCTACTCATGAGCCCTACCTGTAAGGAAGACCTGGTCTCTTCCAAAAGGTTCAGAAGGGGTGGGAGGAGGAGATATCCAAGCTCTGCTTCTCTGGGGGCTCCACAACTCAAGAGCAGGAACTCAAGCAAGAGCAGGACTCAGGATGAACCAAGAGGATTCACATAGGAACAAAGTAAGGGATTTTTGAAAATGCAAATGGAGTACCTAACTTATTTCTCATTCTGGAAAAAAAACTGACAAATACACGCCTGACCCACCTGCATCATTATTTGAGTGCAAAGCCTGGTTTGTCTTACTTTTGGGAACACTTGTTGTTGTTGAAGGAAAGTTGACACACCATATGATACTAATTTCATGCAAATGGCACCATGATTTGACATTACATACGGACATTGAGAACTGATCACCACATTAAGTGTAGTTACTGTCACCATACAAAGTTTATTTTCTATATTCCTCATGCAGTACACTATATCCCCATGGCTTATTTATTTTATAACTGGAAGTTTGTACCCCTTGTCTTCACTCATCCCCTACCACCCCCTACCATACCTCTAGCAACCACCAATCTGTTCTCTGTATCTATGAGTCTGGGGTTTGTTTTGTTTTGTTTTGTTTTTAATTTCACTTACTAGTGAAATCACACAGTATGTATCTTTCTCAGTCTGACTTATTTCACTTACTGTGATGACCTCAAGGTAGCTTCCCTTTCTTCTCTTTGCACATTTCTTGAAAGCTCTTCCCTAATGTCTGCATGTGTCTGTGGGGCTATAGGTCTGCTCCATCTCCTACTTAGATTATGATCTCCTTGTGGCTCAGGAAGATGTGTTCTCCTGCCACTGGTGTCCCACAGCCTCCACTATGAGTGCCTAGTATATGGTTCACCAAGAATGATTCCATGAACACGACTCTGGTAGGGTGGCAAGAAGCAGAAATGGACAAGAACTTATAGTCTAGTCTGACAGATGGGTATGTACCTAATATTCCTTGGGTGTCCCCCAGCGTGTGTGAATGCTGACCCTGTTCTCTGCAGTAGTGCTCTATCCATTAGCTGCTATATCTTGATCACTATGGATACAACAGATGATAAGTAGGAAGATAGAGAGACAGATGAGAGAGAGAGACAGAGAGACAGAGAGACAGAGACAGAGAGACAGAGAGAGAGAGAGAGAGAGAGAGAGAGAGAGAGAGAGAATGAGAGTGGCTCACAGAAAGGCAGAAGGAATCAATTCTATTAAAAATCAACAGTTTGGGCCTCTGTTCTCTTAACGTCACCTTTCTGCATCCAAACCTTTCTCAGAGAAGATGCAGCCCCTGCTTTGGCTTGGTGAGTAGATGGGCCCTATGGGAAGGGCTTCCCCTGGGTCCAGTTGTGGACTGGACTCCAGACCCCATTCATGCCCTTGCCCAGGTGCTTCTGGAGAGTGCTCAATTTTCACAACCTGGTGCGGACGCCCTGGAGGCAGACAGCATCAGTTTTTGTTCCAGCCAACAACAAACAAATCTTGATCAAACAGTTCCTCCCCTTTGGGGGCCTCAGTTTCCTTATTGGAGGAGGAAAAAGGAGGGAGACTGAACCTAAAAACCCCTAAGATGATCTGCAGTGCCAAAATGCTTTGATTCTTCAAATATATATTGATCGTGTAAAAGGCATTGTGCAAAGTTTACTGGTAGAAGGATCTGAAGCCAATAAAGAAGCTGTACCTCCAACATCCAGCTTGACTGAAATTTGTACTAATTCATCAGGGCTAATTTTTAAAGAAAGAGGCCACATTGTTTCTATGGACCCAAATCTAATTGCCCAGCTGAATCATCAGGGATATTCTTCCTGTTTTCTATAATCACCCCCAGCAACAACTTAAGCTCCCAGATCAATTTCCCAATCTGCAAAATGCTACCTGTTATGGTAGGCTTTATGACAACTAACTGGGGGCTATCAGCCAGTGCATGGCAGTGGGTTGACTCCAAGAAGTGTGTTGGCATCCGACACTTCTCTATGCTAAGCTTTTTCAAGGGGGTCTTAGCCACTGATCCTCATGTTCTGAGCAGCTATGCGCTGTAGAACCCCACTCCCAATCTGATCCCCACATCACTAACCTTGTGTCAACTCAAGGTTGCATTAAGGTCACTCTTAGGAGCGATGCTTTTATTCCACAAAGATGATGGAAAGTTTGTTCAAATAAGAGGACCATGGTTCGTGAATTTTGGAATGATTAATCATAACTAAGTGCACAACCGGGAGCAATAAACTCTAAATTGGGAGATTCTTCCTCTGTAATTTCAAGTATGCAAATGAGACATCCAGATTTTTTTCTTTTTTTGGATTTGTTTTCTTTTCATCTTGTGTTCATTACAGAAATCTAACTATTCTGACTCATGGTCCTTCGTTTGACTTAAAAAAAATGGGTTGCCTGGGTGGCTTAGTCAGTTGAGTGTCCGAGTCTTGATTTCACCCCTGGTCATGGTCTTAGGGTCAAGAGATTGAGCCCCACATTGGGCTCCACGCTGAGTGGAGACTGCTTAAGATTTTCTCTCTCCCTCTCTGTCTCTCTCTCTCCCTCTGCACTTCTCCCTGCCCCACTTTACTCTTTCTCTCTCTCTAAAATAAAAAATAAATTAAAAAAATTAAAACTAAAACCAAAAACCAAAAGCAAATTGGGCCAGCCTTATCTCATTTGGTCCTCCCACATATCCATCAGAGTCAGCTGACCCCACAGATCTGCAGTTAGTGGTCTCCCCAGTTTAGATTCCTCTGTTCCCCAGAGCAGATCCTGTGTCACGGAGGAGTGGGCATGGGGGTCATGAATGTGAGGCACGGAGCACACTCCGAGGTGGTAGAGCCTCTCTGATGCCATCCCACCCCCACCACAGCATGGACACTAGCCACCCCTCAGCTCCGGTGCCATGTTGTTCACAAGCCTATTTTGGTGACAGCCACACCAGCTGCTTCTGGGGACCTGACTTGCCTCTAGGCTATGATCTCCTCTTCTTAATTGTCTATTTCAGCTCCCTATTTCTAGGACTTAGCAGAGCACTTGACTCCTCACAAACATTCAAAAATCATTACTGAATGAATGAATGGATGAATAAGCAATTTTGAAAAAAGGTATTTGGGTTCAAAGACAAAAGATCCTCAAACTAGTCCTAATTATAATAGTAAAAATTTGCTGGCATTTGAAGAGCAGCTTGCAGAGTGATTTCATTTACATTATCTCTGTAACCCTCACAGGAACCTGTGTGGTCAGATTTATTATTCCATCTGCCTAAATGAGGGAAGTGGAGTTTAGAGAAATCAAAAGATAGAGCCAAAGGCTAAGCCTGTTGTGTAACCTTGGTACAAGTCATCAGCCTTCCTGAGATTCCCCTCCTTCATCTGCTGGTGGATATAATACTTGACTTACCTACCTCGTGGGATTATTGTGGACACCAAGCAGATGCTTGGGAATTATGGGGAAAAAAGAAATCAGAGAAGGCCAAGGATTAGCCCATCTTTCTCCTGAAGGCCAGTCAGGTTGGTTAGTAGGGTGAGGAGAGGTAGAACCCTCTTGACCTGTCAGGGTGATGGAGATGGAACTCGTATACCTCCTTGGTATCAACCCTGCATCAGTTTACCACCCTTGTCTTCTCCAAGGTCCAGATGGATAAACTTCTCTTACAGGGTCAGACCAAGACCCATTCTTGGGCCAGCGGTGGTAGGAGAAAGAAGACACCAATAACTTTGCCTCCAATATCTGGTGGAAGTTGGAAAATACTGTGCAGCAAACAGACCCCATAACTGGAGTGGCATAGATGAGCCATGGGTGCTATGTAGCCTCCGTATAGTAAAAACTTTGGTATGGTCCCCTTCTTTTTTCCATAACCCCCCATTCACCCAGGAACATAGGGCTTGAGATTCCGCCTTGCTCTGAGTACATAATCTGCCTGGCTTCATGACCTGACCTGCTCTAGCTCCCTTGAGGACTGGGGGCCTAGTCTGCTTAGCTAGAGCTCTGAAGTCCTGCTAATTTTGGCCAGAGCCTTTCCCTGCCCAGAGACCCTGCACTGGCTGGACTAATGCTTGGGCAATCAAAACCACACTGGGACTCACCCCACCCCAAGCTATCACCCACCACTTAGAATCCCTAGCATGGCACAACCTGGGCAGATACCCCACACATTGACCACAAGCAAGGATTGTGGGGGCTTCGCCAAGTAGGGCAGGGATTAGGAAGGCAGAGTACTGGACAGGGTGGTTGAATCAGTGTGAATGTAGAAGGCAGCAAAGCCTCCCTTAGGCTCTAGGACTCTGAAAATCATTCCAAGTGTCACTGTCAACCAGTACTTAGAGCTTACAGGCACAAAACATCTCCCATCTCAGGGAGCTGGCACCAGTGGCCCCTCTGTGTGACACGCATCTGTCTACTCAGCAGGTGGCTTTTTCGCCAGTCAGGTCTGTGCTCCAGTGCCCTCTCTCCACAAGCTTCCTCACTTCCAGTGCCGTGTTGGTCAAGGTTCAAAAACTGGCTCCAGGAGAGGGAAAAAGGCACTCGCTGGTGTCGGTAGTGTACATATTTACACCATGGCTGGTTCTGTTGTTCACACCTGGATGTCACCCATGCACAGTTGGGAAGAAAAGTGCAGGATCAGCTCTCACAAGCTGTGTGAGCCAGTTCCAACATGCCATTGCGACCCCCCAGTCGGAAGTGGGCACCCCACTTTTCTCAATGACTGCATCGTGTTTCTTTCTAAGACCTTTCACCATCTGTAATTCTATCATGATGTCTGTTTGCTTGCGCTTGTGTCTGTCCTCTTCGTGAGGTAAGTGAGTTCACCTGATCAAAGAGCTTGTCTATCAGGTTCACCGTTGGCTCCCACACCTGGTGCGGGGCGTGGAGTGTGGCACAACAATGCCTGAAGGAACGAGGGCATGAAACCCAGCCCTAAGATTATTAATAGGCTGCTTCACGAGCAGTTAGGAAAGGAAGTAGCAATTGCCAGGAGTCACTAGTACAGGTTCATTAAAAACAATTATATCTGATTAATCTAATTTCTTCTTTTGACAGGGTTATTAGTCAAGTTAAAACATGAAAAATAATAACCATAGCTAGCATTTCTTGGCTGCTTACTGCCCACGGGATACTGTTGTGTTTTAATAGTGGTGTGCTGGTAGATACGTAACAACTGGGTCCCCAGGGGAAAGTAGCCCTGATTTGTAGCATTTGCTGGTTTCTGTGGTATAAATATTCCCACCGTGGACAATTTCAAGCCACCAAAATGACTTCATCCATTCTACAAAAACACTGAAAATTTAACAGCTGGCTCTCAGGAGCATGTAGGAGCATGCCACAGTTTTACATACAGTGACAATGGCACTGTCACAATGACCCTATGAAGTATGCCCCATTGTTGCTTCATTTCACAGGTGGGGAAACGGCAGCCCTGAAAATAAGGTATCCAAGGTCACAAGTTAATCGGGCAGCACAAAGTGTGAACCAGGAAGTCTGGTTCCAGAGTCAGTGATCCTCACACCCCCGCCTGCAGTGTACCATGTGGGCACCTCCAACAGGGGCTCTGACAAGGCCTTGCCTTCATGGCATCCTCACGGATAAGCCACATTATCGTGTGGATTCGCCACTGGCTGCTTGGCTGTATTCAAAGGTGCTGATCAAGAGCCAAACACAGACCAGCTGACGAGAGCTTCCACACTCCCCCCAGGTCACCCATCCAATATGGGGGAACAGTAAGCAGAGAACAATGGCCTTGGAAGAGCCATGCTCTCTCGAGAGTCTGAGTCATTGTAAGGAAGGACCAACTCTACCAGCAGGAGTCTAATATGAATAAAAAGTGTGACTCTCAGTTTGGATTCAAGACTAGGTTAGGAGCTCCAGCTGGGCAGTAACTCCGTTGGCCAACAGATATGGATACGGACAGATGACAGGCTATAGCTGATTCCAGCTATACCTCAGCACCCGATGACATGGCATTTTCCACAATTGCTAATGGAAGGAAGCTGGAGCCGTGGAGTCAGAAGCACAGCATCTGGGTCCCTCCAGTCACTCAATTGGCTTATTTCTTAGCTTGACTCCAAGGGTGATAGGGGAGATGGTGGCTCAAACCAAAGCAAAGAGTGTAAGATTTGGACACTGTCATCATAGGGAAATGTGAGCGAAGGGCTGCCCCACGACAGGAGGTTCCTACTCTACATGGCCTGGAAGAAAGGAAGGAAGCCTTGACAAGGCTGCAGGGAGGTGAGCCCTCCTCCCAGAGAAACAAGTGCTCCTCACAACCACAGATCCCAGGTGGCTGGTGGTGGGGTCCCCACCAGGGGAACCATCCCAGAGCTGCATAACCATGGGGCACGGAGGAAACCGGCCATAGCAGCAGATTCAAGCATTATCTCCAAAAGAAAAGTCTCAGAGTGTGTGTGTGGCCAAGAAAGAGCAAAGTGTAGGACACGAAGCCTGAAAGGACTTACACTTAATGCTCCCACACATGAAACCTGGCACTGGGCACTCTGCGAACATTGTCTCTCATCCCCCAGTAGCCCTGCATGCTCTGCAGGGACACAGCTCCTCTCTGGGCAGCAGGCAGCAGATCAGGAAGGCCATGCGATGGGACAGAGCTGTCCCTACTGCTATGCTGTGGAGCGTGCTCTGTCCATTGCCACTCTGCTGTGTCTCGTTGCACTCAGGCCTCTTCATCTGTGACACTTAATGCTTTAGGATGCACACAGGCAGGAAAAGAGACAGGAAAGGCAGGATATACTTTCTCCCTTTAGTTTCCCAAGAAATAAAAGGGTTATAATTTTTTGGTTTCTAGAGCTATAAAAATTTTATCCATCCCTGAGCTCCTATGTTACCCTTCACAAACAAATCTACCTTTCTAAGCATCTCAGCAGTGCACTCGGGTCTGCAGCTGGGAAATGGAGGAAGTCAAAGTCAAGCAGGAGTCTTTGAGCACGTGAGTGGGCCATGTGTGTGGAAGAAGCCATATGAAGGCTGCATGACCACTGCAGGTGGCTTCGTGGAGGTGTGTGTCTGCATGTGAATAAATCCAGCCCCAAGAGCTGTATGGAGGTGGAGGGGGAGAGAGATTGATTGATTCTGGGTAGCAGGTATTTTATGTCCTGTGTTGTTATTTATGTCTATACACCTACGCTCCTGAGCCCCACACGATTGGCTGTTGCAACATTTCAAAAGCATTTCCATGGAAGCATTTGTACAGTCAAGCTGTCCTCTTTGCAGTACACATGCCAAGGCTGAGGGAGCGGGTACAGCAGACAAGGCCCAGGGCGGTCTCACTGTCTCCACACACATGTTGCTAAGCTCGGGAAGGAAGAGGTAAAAACAACTTTGCCTTGTAAAGGCCCCTGGGCCTGGAGTTCTCTCCTCCTTGGTATACTGTATGTGAGGGGTAAGAATGAGGCATGGGGTTGGCTACTTACTTGGGGATAAAGGTTTGTCCCTCTCGGGCCTTAGCTCACTAATACAGAATCAAGTGCAAGACATCAAAATACAGAGCATGGGATGATTCCACCCTAAAGCCATAAGGTGAGGCTGAGTAAACTAGATGTCCAGGCAGCCCAGAAAGGGGGTGTGTGTGTAGCTGCCACAACAGCCTGGCATGGGGTGTCGAAGCTTGAGCAGCATGAAGGCTGCCCCACACGGCACATCAGAGCCCGAGTGTGGTAAGCAGGGTGTGAAGAGGTGGCCTGGGATGGGAGAGTGAAGTCCAAGGAGCCAAGAGGGCCGCCGCACAAGAAGCAGCCTGGAGTCTGAGCAGGGAGAGGAGAGTACCCATGCCAGTGTCAGAGCCCAACATGGAGTGACAGTCACATCCGCATAGGGCGGAGGTGGTGACAATGAGAGATGGTGTACATACAGGGGAATGGATGCAATAAGTAAACGTATTAAGAACTCTGGGAGCCAGGGGAGCCCAGGGTCTCAGTAGGTTAGGTGGCCGAATTCAGCTCAGGTCATGATCTTGCCATTCATGAGTTCGAGCCCCACATCAGGCTGGCTGCTATTGGCCTGTCAGCTCCAAGAACTCTTTGGAACCTCTGTCCCCCTCTCTCCCTGCCCCTCCCCTGCTTCCATGCTCTCTCTCTCAAAAATAAATAAGCCTTAAAAAAAAAAAAAAGAAGAAGAATGGTAGGAACCAGGTTTTCCACTGTCAGAGAAAGGAATTGCCAACAGGGGAAGAGAGAAAGTTAGAGCAGCCTGTGGTGCTGGTTAGAGTGGGAGATGGGGTATCTCGTGAACTCACACTGGGCAGTATGTATAGATAGATTCAGAAGTACACGTTATGTAAATGTATATGTACACACAACACACACATACACATTCTCTAGTTGTTTCTGCAAAAGGATCCTGGGGACCTCAGCACCCTAAAATCAATGAGCACCTTCAGCCCCAGATCCTAGTTTCTAAATGCTGTTGTCCAATAAATGGACTCATGACTTCTTGGAGAAATGGCTGATTCTAAAACAAAGCCATAGAAAGCACAAGATGAGCCTGGGACATTTGTGTCAAAGAATACGAAAGCACACAAACAATGAAGAAGGAATGTCAAAAGGACACAGAAGCCAGCTTAAAGGAGCCCCCATGACCAAATTAAGAATACTTTGTGTGGCAAAATAAGTATCATTAAAAATATATATGACCTATTGAATAAAATAGGAAATTAACAATGAGGAATGAAATATTTACATGGTTTCAAACTGCCTCCCTCAGAAAATCTTACTAATTACAAAGGGAGAAAGAGCAACTTGACCATGGAGAAGCCTGGCAGACATCACCAGAAACAGTGATCAAAGCAAACACTGTCGGTAACAGAACAAATCAAAACAGCATGTCCGCAAGACTGTGCAGGGAGGACACTACATCTCCGCTGAGTTCCCGCCAGGAGGCGCATCTGAACCCAATCTTGTGGAAGCATCATGCACCCCCAACGGAGAGACATCCTACAGGACTCTGGCCTGCATCCCCAAGCATCAAGGCAACAAGAGTTGAGGAGCATCTGGCCGCTCCGGCCTGAAGGAAACCAGAGATGTGGCAACAAATGCAACCTGTGGTTTGAAACTGAGTCCTTTTAGGGGCGCCTGGGTGGCTCAGTTGGTTAAGCGTTGAACTTCAGCTCAGGACATGATCTCACAGTTTGTGGATTCAAGCCCCACATCAGGCTCTGTGCTGACAGCTTGGAGCCTGGAGCCTGCTTCAGATTTGGTGTCTCTAGCTCTCTCTGCCCTTCTTCTTCTCATGTTCTGTCTGTCTGTCTCTCTCTCTTTCTCTCTCAAAAATAAACACTAACATTTTTTTTTAAGAAACTGATTCCTTTTGTTGTGAAGGATGCTATTTCAACAAGTGGCAGACATGAGTGGAATCTGAGAGCTAGCTAATGATCGTGGAAGAACATTAGTCTCCTGATTTTGATGGTCACAGTGTGGCTGTTCAGGTAAATGTCCCTGTTTGTGTGACACGCATATTTATATATTAGAGGCTGATGGGGCATCATGTCAATAAATTGCTCTCAAATTGTTCAGGGAAAAAAAGTTGTACTTGTATCTTTTCTATATATTGGAATGTTTTGGAGATTAAAAGAAAGAAGTGGAAAAGGAAGGGAAGGGAAATAAAACAAATTACCGGGGCACCTGGGTGGCTCAGTCAGTTAAGCATCCGACTTTGGTTCAGGTCATGATCTCGCAGTTTATAGTTTCAAGCGCTGTGTCAGGCTCTGTGCTGACAGCTCAAAGCTTGGATCCTGCTTCAGATTCTGTGTCTCCCTCTCTCTTTGCCCCTCCCCCACTCACACCCTGTCTCTGTCTCTGTCAGAAATAAACATTTAAAAAATTATAGGAAACTGAAGCAGAGGAAGAATGGGGATGGATAGCTCTCAGGGTGTGATTTAGAGGGCCTGATGAGGGGCTATGGGCTTCTTTTTCCTGGAAAGCTTTCAGAGCCAAACTGCCCTTCTCCCAAAGTCAGGCATTCCTCAGGGGCTATTGTCCCCTGCTCACACTCAGGCACCCTCTATACGCTGCTGCCAGCAGCTGCAAGCAGCTGCCCTCTGGATGCCGGGGCAGGGGAGCAGGATAGCTATGGTTCCAGATCCCAAGAGAATTGGCAGCAAGAAACAGATTAAGAGTGAGGGGAGGGAGGCAGGCAGATCCCCCCTCCAAGGGCAGGCATCACTGTGCAAGTGAACTTGTACAAAGGCAGGGAATGATCTAAATGTCCTTTGAAGGCCCCTTGAAGCCCAGGGGTGGAACTGGGTGGGTGTCTGATCAGACATCAATTTGTACCCACCCTCTTCTCCTAAAGGTTTCGATTTTCATTTTCAGGATTGGCAGCCCTTCCCGGGGCTTCCATACCAATGTAAACACACTTCTGCAGAGAGTACAGGAACAAGAGCCACGGCCAAACTTCTCCCTTAGCTATCCTAACCTCAGTTTCCACATCTATTCATTTAATAGAACCCCCGGAAACCTCTTGCCCTATGTCACAGAGTTGGAGAAAGGTATGTCAGATGAAAACACATGGATGTCAGGCTGTTGCACCCTTGCAGAGAAGAAATTGGCCAGTTTTCTTTTCCTAACTTTAGTAGGCAAGCAGAGAGCTCGCCTCTCTTTCCCTTCCGCCCATGTCAGGGATCAGGGACTGTTCCGAGGAGTGTGCCAAACAGTTGGCTGCCCTGAATAAACCAGGACAGACTGGACACCAAAGTCAGAGGTTGGAGGCTCTGAGCAACATGTCTCTACTCAAGCTGGAAAAAGACCTCTGGACCTCTGCTCATGGCCTCCCCAATACCGCTAACCTTTGTCACTGTCACTCACCTACCACCTCCCCCCTTCTTTTCCTCACTTCCTGCCTTACTTAGCTTAAATTCCATGACCCATTATTGAAACCAATTTCTGTGCCCCCACCCCACTATCAAAGCCTCCACACAGGCAGCTCTCCTCACATGCAGGCCGCTGAGCATGGTAAGGGGAAACTCACGCAAGGACCAAGATTACTGTGTATCTATGTTGACACCTCTCCAGCAGGCGCTGACTGCTCCCCAGCAATCCTCACCAGTCCAATCCAGTGTATTTGCCTCCCTCCCTCCTTCTGAAAGACCATTCCATTCCTTCCCATGTCCTTTCTCATCCCTCACTTCTTTGCCAATGACCATCTCATTCTTTGAAAACAGAAGCAACAAACTGGGGAGCTTTCCACCACCAGCCCGCCTCGATCTGGAACCCCACTCCTCACTCTCCATTTCTGCAGTTAAACTGTCCCTACTGCAAGGGAAAGGCCAACCCTAATACCTGTGCTCTGGACTTAAGGGCCTTGCACCTGAGTTTTCTTTTTCTTGTAAGTGCCTGTCTACTAGACAACTGAACCAGACACCCACATTTCTGTATCTTTTATCTTTAAAAAACAAACTGCCTGACTTGGTGCCATATCCACTGTAGCTCCAGTTCCATTCTCCTGTTCCACAGCACAGCAAAAAGACTTATTTATAGGCTTCCTTTCACAATCTTTTTTTATTCTAACTGGACCTCAGTCCCTTCCCCAACATTGAGTTCGATCTTGTTTAGAACCCTAATGGCCTCCATGTGGCCAAATGCAACGGTCACTTCTCTCTTCTTCCCTTAGTTGGTCTCTGAGCATTCCCTATAGTCACTCCTTCCTCCTTCCCTTGGCTTCATGGTGCATCTCTGTCTTGAATGTCCATCAGCCTCACTGGGTGTATCTTCTCTGCCTCTTTCTGGCCCTTTCTCCTCTGACTGACCTCCAAATGTTGAAATGGCCCAGAGCCCTATCTTTGGCCCATTTCTTCCTCCATCCATACTTTAAGCCTATGTGACATCATGCTGTAGCTTCAAATAACATCCATATGTGGAAGACTCCCAAATCCCATGTGCTGGATTTCCCTGGAAGTATAAACTAATAAATTTATTCTTACTCAAGAAGTCTAGCCGATGTCCATCTAGTAGACTGACATGTGCAGACATAACATGTGCAAAAGAGAACTCTTGATTTCTTTCTCCCTCCTGTCATCCCCAGGAATTCTCTATTCTCTATTTTCAGTCTTCTACTATCCACCCCATTATTCAAGGCAACAAAATAGACCTTGCTGCTATCTTTTTTTTTCTTTTTTTTATCATTTCCTCATGCATTTCATCAGCAGATCCCTTGTCTCTAGCCCAAAGTGGTCACTTTTCTCCACCTCCACTGCCACCACCCTGGTCCATGCCACGGCATGTCCCCTGAACACTGAAAACATCTTCTTACTGTGTCTCTGCTTACACTATTGATGCCTATAACACATTCTAATCCATATCCCATAGGAAATGTGTAAAATCTCCAAAATGCCTCTATCAGCCTTAGGAGGAAAAAGAGTCAACTTTGTTTTCCTAGTTTACAAACTCTATGTGATCTGGCCCAGCTCAGCACAGGGCCTCGAAGCTAAATCTCATCCAATTGACTGATAAAAGATGAAAGAAGTTCTTTGGATTGGGGACACTTGCTGGTGTGAGTGTGTTCAAAATAGGTTTCCAGGAGGAAGGGCCTGGGAAAGGTTGCAATGCATGGGAAAGGAGTGAGGGGAAAAGGGGAAGGGAAGGCATGTCTCTTTATAATCAGACGCCAGCTTGGAGAAGGTCCCACTCCCAGGGGCAGCCTAATTGCCAAGACAGCATTATCAGCAACAGAGCCCATGGGCAGTAGAGGACCACATTTCTCCAAAGGCAGAGTCTGGGCTCTGCTAAGATGCCACTGGTTGGCTGACAGGGGGAAGTGGGGCTGGGGGTTGTAGAGAGGGAAGAAGAGGAGGAATAGCTCCCATTTTGCAAAACTCAATAGAATGCCTACAGCTGGGGCCAAGCAGAAGGCATGGCAGCTAAGCCACGGAAGCTGAGCTGGGAATAACGTGCCCTTGGCTAACATGGCTGGGATTGGGAACCTCAGAATCCTGTGGACACAGTCCTGCTAATAAGGCCTCAGCTGGGCTCCACCTTCCGAGGCCATGTGCTCTGTACTCTTCCCTCTTACAGCAGTCTATACCACCCAAACAAGAAAGTGCAAACCCCCTCACCCCTCTATCCATGGGAAAACACACAGAGGTATGTCTTACTGTTGTCCAAGTGGTTGGCCTTAATGATCTTCTCTGAGTAGTCAGAAATGCTGGAGCATTCAATCTAGAAAGGGCACAGAACAAAGGAGAAAGGTGTATAAAAGATCACAGCATATCTAGCACCAATTTAACTGATGGAGAAGCTGAGCTTAGATGGGTACAGTGACCTGCCCAGAGCCATACAGCTATTTTTTCATGCAACAGATTGAAAATGACAGTGCATCCCTTCCAACTTGCAGGCCAGTGGCTCTTGCATTGAATCTGGCTGTCTTTGCTGCGAGGAAGTGGACTTACAGCTGCTGCTCCACAATGGAGGACATGGTGTCCAACTTTGGAGATTCAGTAGGACCTGGAAAGCCTCCTCCTAGCCAGAGGAGAATGGGATGATGTTGCCTAGCTGCTGTACTCTACCTGCTCCCTCCCAACCTCCCTGCTGACTGGGCATCAGGAAAATGCCACATCAGGGCCTCAGGACAAGTCTTGAGATCCATCCTGCCACACACATCACACACAAGTCAACTTTTACCCTTTCTTTGGTGTTCACTTTTGAGATGGTTAATTCCTTTTAAATTACAAGTCTTTCCAGGCTCCCCAAATCTCCTAAGTAAAGGACCAGGGTATGTGAGAAATTAGCTGAGCATCAGCTGAACTGACCTTGTGGGAAGAGCAGATCAAGTGCCCCCCTGGGTCACATGTCAGGGGATGGCCAGGGAATGCTGGAACCAAAGGGAAGAGTATTTGCATAGGAGCACTGAGGGGGTGGCTTACAGCCTCCATCAAAGCCTTGGTGATAGGTGAGGGCACTTGCAGGGTTGGGAAGGGGTCACTCTGTCAGAGAAGACAGACCTCTGCCCTTTCCTAGACTATGAGGTCCTGTGGTCTTTGATCTCACTTTCTGTGGGACTGTGTTTCTCTCCAATTCTTTCCCCTTCCTTGTCATGTTGGTATCCATCTGCAAGAGGCTGCATGGTTTCATGGTGAAGAATGCATGTTCTGGAGGCGGGAGGCCTGGATTTACATCTGGCCTTGGCCACTCTCTAACTGTGCCTCAGTTCCCTCATAAGTGAGGAAACAGTCCCTGTTTAACTTGGTCATTGTGAGGATTAAATGAGCCAAAGCTGGTCAACAACTGAGAGCACTGATGGCTCCCATGCCCCAGGACCCGGATGGCTTCACAGTCCTTTCTCTTTTCCTGTCTTCCACCCCCTGCTTCCCCCTCCCTACCTTCAGTTCTCTCTCCCTCTCCCTCCTTCTATTACCCTCCCCCTCTCCCTCTCTCCAGCTCTCTGGAGAAGAGAAGTGGGCAGAGGCGGAGCCTGGAACAGGAGAGACTGCAAAATGAGCCATCAGGAAAGAGGTCCAGCTGCATGTGGGAGCTGTTCATAAAAGAGCTGTGATGGCAAGAGATCAGGAGGCAGACAGATTGGGACAGTTGGGATAGTCACCACAGCTGGAAGACACCGACTGGATGCCTCCTGACAACTCCTTAGCTGGAGCTGCCGGCCACTTGGAAGCCAGTGAAGGCCAGCCCTGCCCTCTCCCTGCTCAGCTCTCAGCTACCCACACCCCAGACCAGGACGAGGCGCCTCAGAAACAGGGCTGAGAGGGAAAGCAGGAAGATGGCTACGTGATTCAAGTCCCACCCCAAGGCTCTGTGATCACAGGAAGTGGCGTCTGTTCCTTGCTGGAAAGCCTCCTTCCTGGTGAGGAGAGCCCAGTGGAGGAAAGCTGGAAGGTGGGGAGGAGCAGGACTCGACCTGAGGCTCACCTCGTCAGTGAGTGCCTCAGCTGAGTACATCATGGCTTTTCCAGTCCAGTCTGTGGCAAGAGATGCCTTGAGGATGGCCTAGGGTTTCTAGAAGACCCTCTGCAGCCCTGGAATTGTCCAAGTCAGGTGCCAAGGGGGAAGGCTGTCCCTGCTGGGGGTTTCAGGGGCCAGCCTCTGAGGCTGAGTGGAGGTGGGTGGCAAGGGGATTTGGAGGGCTCTGGTAAACTTGGGTGCCTGCGGTTGTCAGCACAGGCTGGAGGATGACCAGCTAAATGCACAGAGCACAAAGCCCCACTAAAAACTGCTCAGCTCCCATGGGCGTCTGCAAACAGCTGTCTCGTGCACACGCTGGGAGTTTGTGGCCTGTCCTTAATATGGACCAAGATAAATTTTCATATTCCAGATTTGGACCCACTGCATTTTTAAAACATCAGCCAGACATGCAGAGTTTTTCACAGTTTCCTCCCAGGTCCAGACCCCCAGCCTCCCTGTCATTAGGCTGTGTGCAGCTGTGTGGCGGCAGCCCAAGGAAGGCTGGGAGGTTTCCCAGAAGGTCAGCCCCCATTTCTATCTGGAGGTAGTGCAGCAGTCAGAGCAGAAGAATTTAAACCTACCAACTTGCCCTTTACAGAACAAAGGAAGGAGATTGTCTCTTTATTATCCTCTATATTATCCTAACTATATTAATATTAAACACTGAGCATTGGTCATATGCCAGGCCCTGTTCTAAACACTTTACATATATATTAAACTCACCTTCTTCTTCACAATTACCCAGTGAGCAAGGTGTTGTTATTGTGACCATTTTACGAAAGTGAATTGCCCACGGTCACCCATCTCATGAATGGAAGAGCAGAGATTCAAGGCAAAGCTCACATGTATAATCACACTGCACTGCTTTTCAAGCTTATGAGAAAACTAAGTTCTCTAAGGTAATGATAACACCAGAATGATTTTCAGAAAGTCAAAAATCCTCTGTAAATGTCAGCACTTGTCAGGAAAAGGAGCCAGGAGCAATGCCTGAGTGACAGGGAGCCATGGGAGCTCGCTCCATCTCCTGAGAGTCACACTTGGCTTTTCTCTACTCTTCTTCAAGGATGTAGCCCCAGCAAGCGATGGACCCGGGTTTGTACTTATAGGAAGGGCATGAGAAGGTGGAAGGCCAGGGCTGTCTCTGCAGAATCCAACAGGAGGAAGGGAGTGGCATGCTCACCCCAAACACCTTCTTGGCCCCTGCTTTGGCAGCAAACATGGAAAGGATCCCAGTACCACTCCCAACGTCCAGTACCACTTTGTCCTTGAACACATGCTTGTTGTGGTACATGGAGTTCCGGTAGGTGAGTGTCCGCACCTCATCCTTTAGCATTTCCTGTGTGGAAGGAAAGGAAAGACAATGTCAATGTATTCAAGACACCTGAGAATCCACCAAGGTCATGGACCCCAAGACTGTCCTGCCAAATTTTTCAAGACTCTCAATGCTGGGGGAGCATACCTGGCTCAGTCAGTGGAGTGTGCAACTCTTGATCTCAGGATTGTGAGTTCGAGCCCCATTTTGGGTGTAAGATTACTTAAAAATAAAATCTTTAAAAATGAAAATCTCAATGATATCATTAACCTGAGCCACAGGACAGTATTGTTAAGGCAGCTGGACCAGAGGCTACCTGCACAGTTACAAACAACTCCAGCCTTAAAACTCTACCCAAGAAAGATAATTCTGTACTGTAAGAGAAGAAACTCCTGGCCAGCCCTGGGAAGGCTCCTATTTACCAAAGAACAAAAGGAGAGATTACTGCAATGCAACTTGAGCGATTTAAGTTAAACCTGAAGCAGCATGTTCTGCCCCAGTGAGAGAATTGTCATTGAACAAGTTATTGGAGTAGGTTTGGTGGGGGGGGTGCAAACTTTTTTGTTTTTTTCTGAGAACAGAAAACATTTCTTAATCTATCATTGTCTAAGTACTTTGTGGTAAAAGAGAAAGTAGGTTACCCTTTGCAACTATCTCCAAACTAAGGAGAACGTGATTAATCTGCATATGATGGCGAGGTAGGGATCTTTGTCCATTCAAGCTATTAGCGAACGCTTCTAACTCATCACCAATAGTACTGCGATTATAGTATAATTTTAGTATAACTTGCATTACTACATATTTCATTTTACTTTTTAAGTTTATTTATTTGGGTAGGAAGAGAGTGCCTGGGGGGGGAGGGGGAGAGAGAGAGAGAGAGAGAGAGAGAGAGAGAGAGAGAATACCAAGGAGGACCTGCACCAACAACATGGAGCTTAACACAGGGTTTGAATCCACTAACCATGAGTTCATGACCTGAGCTGAAACCAAGAATCAGACACTTAACCAACTGAGCTACCCAGGCACCCCGAAAAGCACATATTTTAAATGCATGGTTAGGTGTAAGAGTTTCAACTCACATATACCTGTGTAACAACCACCATAATCAAGATATAGGACATTTTCCTCTCCTTAGAAAGTCCTTGATCCCCCTTGACAGTCAATCCCCACTCCCATCCAGATGACCAATCATCCAACTTCTATCACTAAAGCTTCCTTCTGCTTTCATATAATTAGAATCATATGGTGTGTATACTTTTGTGTCTGGCTTCCTTTCAACATAAGGTTTTTGAGATTCATTTACTTTAGTGCACGTATCCAAGGTTTGTTTCTTTCTTCTTGTTCTTGTTGACTAGCATTCCGTTGTATGGACACCCATTCACTTGTTGATGAGTATTTGAATTGTTACAAATAAGGCCAGTACAAACATTCTTGTAGAAGTATTTTTGAGGATATATTTTCATTTTCCTTCAGTCAGTACCTAGAAGTGGGTTTGCTGGTAGGTGTTAAATTTCTTTTTTCTTTTTTTTTTGGGGGGGGGTGTTGTAATTCCTACAGTCATTTTATTTTATTTTTCTGTTTATTTATTTTTTAACATATGCAATTATTTTCCATCATTTACACTATAGTAGTTACAATTACACTCCAAACAGAAAAGCAAAGTAAAAAATCAAAACCCTAACTTCTATTTCATGTAATTAGACTTATACAGAAATTAGAAGGTTAAGTAACAACTAGTTAATCACCTAATTTCACAGCTATCTGAAGTGGCATTCGTTATTTAGCAGCTTATCTATGGTACATTCAAGATACATGATACAATTTATTACTTGCCCATAAGCTAAGTCACAGCCTGCTTAATACCTTTCCTTAAATTCCACCTCTAGACTACAGTATACTTGAGGTCCATGCAAAAAAGTAGCTACCTTTTATATAGGAAATGGATGGTTAAGTCTTTGGTGTTGTAAAAGCAACTTCAATCTAAGTTTATTTTGGGAGTGTTTGTTGTATCATTGGATTTAATGGAATGTTTAGAGGTGCAGTAGGCATGACTTTGAGTATATAATGAAAAGAATGCAAAATGCTTATTGATTTATGATGTGGTTTCATCTTAGCTTGGGCAAACCATGCAGTATTTAATACATAGTAGCAAAATATTTACTATTGAAGCTTGAAAAGATGTGAGTTCTTTGTGTGCAATCTTTCATTTATGCATGTGAGAGGGTTGTCTTTTTTTTTAATGTTTTTACATTGTAGTGCTTGTTTTGCTTGTTGGTGGTGTTTGCTTATTTAATACATTCCGTCAAGGACAGAAATTACATGCTGGTTTTGTTTGTTTGTTTGGTTGGTTGGTTGGTTTTTTGTTTTTTTGTTTTTTTCCCCTAGGAAGTGTGTCTTCGGTTTTTCCCTTATTATTTTCGTTACTTTTTTTTCCTCTCCTTTTTTTGGTGGTGGGGGTGGTTATGTT
This sequence comes from Mungos mungo, assembly GCA_004023785.1. Classification (NCBI taxonomy): domain Eukaryota; kingdom Metazoa; phylum Chordata; class Mammalia; order Carnivora; family Herpestidae; genus Mungos; species Mungos mungo. Next base: position 58,668 of record PISW01009525.1, read on the forward strand.
TAAATGAAGTTGCTTTTAAATTTCTTAAAAAAGTGCCAAAGAGCTTTCCAAACTAGTTGCTCCAGTTCATGATTCCACCAGCAATGTATGAGCACTCAAGCTGCTTCACATGCCAACAACTTAGTATTATCACTTTTAAAATTTTTATTCATTCTTGTAGATGTGAACTGGTGTCTCATTGTAGTTTTAATTGCATTTCCCTGATATCCATTGATTAGGTAAACTCTCATGTCCTTATTGGCTATTCATATAGATCTTCTATGATGTGCTTGAGTCTTTTGTCCACTTTTTTCTTGAGCTATTTGTCTTTTCCTGTTGAATTGTAGGAATTTATATATTCTGGAAACAAATCTTTTTTCAGTTACACATATTGTGAATATCTTCTTCCAATCTGTGATTTGCTTTTTTGTTTTTTTAATGTTGCCTTTTGAAAAGCAGTTTTTAGTTTTGACAAAGACCAACTTTTTACGTTGTTTAAAAAAAATTTTTTTTGCTATTCAATTTCACTGATTAAAATTGTGTATTTATTTATTTATTTATTTATTTACTTATTTACTTTTTTTAATAGTTTATTGTCAAACTGGTTTCCATATAACACCCAGTGCTTTTCCCCACAAGTGCCCTCCTCTATTACCACCACCTCCCTTCCCCCTCTCCCTCCCCCTCCAGCCCTCGGTTTGTTTTCAGTATTCAATAGTTTCTCATGATTTGTGTCCCTCTCTCTCCCCAACTCTCTTTCTCCCTTCCCCTCCCCATGGTCCTCTGTTATGTTTCTCCTGTTAGACCTATGAATGCAAACATATGATATCTGTCCTTCTTCGTTTTTTACATTGGTTTAATGTTTCTTTATTTTTGAGAGAGAGAGAGAGAGAGAGAGACAGAGCATGAGCAGAGAATGAGAAAGACACAATCCAAAGCAGGCTCCAGTCTCTGAGCTATCAGCACAGAGCCCAACATAGAACTTAAATCCATGAACCGTGAGGTTATGACCTGAGCTGAAGTCAGATGTGCCACCACCTGAGCCACCTGGGTGCCCCTCTTTATTTATTTTTTAATTTTTTAATGTTTCAGGTTATTTTTAAAATTTTTAAAGATTAGAATTCTTTATGTCTTGCCTAATCTTTGTATACCCCAACATCACAAAGGTATTCTCCTATGTTTTCTTCCAGAAGTTTTATAGTAATGGCTTTTACCTTTAGGTCTATGATTCATGTCAAATTAATTTTTTATGTGGTGTAAATTAGGGATGTGAGTTCATTTTTTATACAAAAT